>CAJQUW010016614.1:0-281079 GCA_907163375.1 Prostheceraeus crozeri
CGGGTCCCTACGCGACGATGGACAGTGGTCCATTTTCATAATATGTTGGACGTTAGTGGCGTCAATACCTTCACATTGTTCAATTTGAATCATCCTGACTGGACCCTTCTGCCAGTGGCCAAACGGCGCAGATGTTTTCTCCACTCATTGGCACATGAACTGGCTGCTCAGCATGTGAGTGATAGACTTCAAGATCCTATTGGATTGTCATCTGCAACGATTGATATTTTGAAGAAGTTTACGAACACGGAACGAGTCCACGATGAACATGAAATTAGCAGCCAATGCTTATCTGCTGTTCAAAGATGTTTTCGTTGTAAGGAAGGTGGGAAATCTAGCAGAAATTCAAACAAGACACGTTTCTGCTGTTCCAAATGCGAGGTGCCAGTTTGTGGCAAGCATTCACAGCCTGTGAGTTATGTATGTCATCAGTGTTTGTGACTCTCAACTTTATCTGTAATAGCCAATTTGGTAATAATTATACATAGGTTTATACCTCCTTTTCTATAGTACATGTACACGCTATATATGTATGCAATTGATAGTAAAAAATTCTATATTATGTATCAAATAGAGTTGAATAGTTTTGAACACTATCGTTTTTTCGTTATTTGATGTCTAAGTGAGTACCTAAAAATTAAATTTAAATCCATTCGTTTCAAAAATATAATGCTCAAACTTTACAATTCTGATGTCAAGATACATAGGATAAAAGTCATTAACTGTCATCATTCAAAACTCTTTCGTTTATTAGTTATCTTTATTTGAATAAATAGGAGGTTCTGAGAACCACCCTTGGCCGTCCGAGGGTTAAAACATCGTTTGATTTCTTCGCAATCTCCCGAAATTGCTGCCGTTCTCATGTCGCAATCCAATCATTTGAGTGCTTCTCAGCTTGGTGACCTCGCAGATCAAATGTTGACACTACGTGTTCGTCCGACTCCGGTTAACAGTGTTCAAACCCGAGTTACGAATTATCACGAACTTGGTAGACCTAAATCACCCTATGCAGCAAAGCATTTTGGACTAACGCCTTTCCGACATGATCAACGTCAAGTTATCTGCAGAGCACACATCTTCTACGGACCCAAAGCCAAATCATGCAAGCCTTGGTGTAAATGGCCGAGTTCTAAGCCTACTGTTGAACATTCCGTATCTACGCATCCTAGCCGTGCTCCTAGCCCGATTCCACCAGAACATTTAAACTGAATTCCGCCCCAGTAAACGCAGCACTACCTCGGAGCGGAAGTGAACTAGCTGCACTCCTATACCATACTGACATTGTATTCCTGCGCCCTTTTCCACGCAAGCAATTATCTTTACTTGTGGACAGTGGTTCTGCTGTGAGTATTTTACCTCAATCATTCGCGCCATTTGCTTCTATTCAGTGTACCCTTCCCTTGAAGGCTGCCAAACGTAGTAGCATCGCCGTGTATGGTATTTGTCAAGCTGAATTTTCACTAATGAGACGAGTATTTCAATGGAACTTTATTGTTGCCGATGTCGAAGAACCAATTTTAGGTAATGACTTTATCTATGATCACGCTTTCCTTATTGATCCACGAAATAGACGCCTTGTCGATCCGAATGGATTATCATGCAAATTATCTCCTGTTCCTGATGCAGATCTGGCTGTGTTGTCCTCTTCAATTCATATTCGAATTCAACAAGACAGTGCACTTAATGATCTTCTCAACGAATTTTCATGTGTTTTTGGACCTATTGATTATAATCACATACCTAGCCATGGTGTTGTTCATCGCATCCAAACAACTGGACACCCTGTATACTGTCGACCACGTCCTCTTCCTCCAGCTAAACTTGCAGCTGCTAAACAAGTGTTCGATACTATGCAATCACAAGGTTTAATCCGACAATCCTCAAGTGCCTGGTCTAGCCCATTACATATGGTACCGAAGAATTCTCCCGATATGTGGCGACCAGTTGGTGATTATCGTGATCTTAACAAATCTACTGTCCCCGACAGATACCCTGTGCCTCATTTACAGCAGTTGCTCTCTTCTCTTTATGGTGCATGTATCTTTACAAAACTTGATTTAGTGAAAGCATTTTATCAAATTCCTATGTCTGATGATGATATCTGTAAAACCGCTCTAACGGTCCCTTTGGGTCTATATGAATTTTTACGTATGCCAAATGGACTACGTAATGCCGCACAGACCTTCCAACGTTTGATGGATCGATTATTTGGTCATTTGAAATATGTTAAATGCTATATTGATGACATTTTAATCGCATCTAGCAGTATGAGTGAACATGTTTTGCATGTTAAGGAAGTTTTATCCATTTTGCGTACAAATAATCTTCGTGTGAGTTTTGATAAATGTTCGTTTGCTCAGTCTGAATTACAATTTTTAGGTCACACATTGTCAGCTGATGGTCTACGTATTCCTTCTGATAAGATAAATGACATTTTGCAGTTAGACACCCCTGTTTCTTATACCCATTTGCGTCGTATGTTAGGCCTATTCAATTTTTATCGCAGATTTGTACATAACTTCTCAACAATAGTGCTACCCCTCCAATGCCTGTTAACTGAAACTCAACCTAAAGGTCGAGGTAAGCCTTCTCCATGGAATTGGAGCAATGAACATCAACATGCATTTGATTCAATCAAGAAAGCACTTGCCGATTCACTTGCCTTAACCTATCCAGATCCTAATTCTCATGCATTCACTGTAACAACCGACGCCTCTATGACTGCAATAGGAAGTGCATTACATCAGACAATAGAAGACGAATCCAGACCTATCGCATTTTTCTCCGCTAAATTGACAGCTACCGAACAGAGATACTCCACTTTCGATCGCGAATTGCTAGCTATATACCGATCAATACAACATTTCCAAAAGTACATTGAAGGACAAAATGTAACGATATTTACCGATCACAAACCGATAGTTTCTGCTTTCAAGTCAAAACAGTCTCTGAAGAATTCTTGCCTCGGCGTGACAGACATTTTGCTTATATTCTCGAATCATGTGATGACGTTATTCATGTTGCCGGATCAGACAATGTGGTTGCCGATACCTTATCCCGCCCAGTCTCAGCAATTTCAGTCACCCTTACTGACCTACCTGCGATCGCCGAAGCTCAACAGAATGATTCCCATCTCCCAAGTCTACGTGAAAAGCATCCGCATCGATTCAAAGCCTACCCTACCGGTAGTCAACAGATCTATTGTGATGTTAGTAGTCCATACCCAAGACCTTATGTCAGCAATGTAAGCCAACGAACTGAAATAATCCGAGAATTTCATGAACTGTGCCATCCCAGCTGGAAAAGGACCTCCTCGCTTATCAAGTCTAGATATTGCTGGCCTGAAATGGATAGAACCATCAAAGAATTTTGCAAGCATTGTGAAATATGCCAGAGAAACAAAGTTACTACTCATATCCGATCGGCTCCAACAAAATTCTGCCTTCCCTCAGCTCGATTCGAATCAGTTCATATAGACTTAGTCGGCCCACTACCCTCCAGTGGTCCACACAGTTTCCGATATTTGCTGACAATGATTGATCGAGAAACAAAGTGGTTGGAAGCTGCTCCTCTAGTTGACATCACTACCGAAAACGATAGCAACAGCTTTCTTAGAAACATGGATTAGTCGTTTTGGTGTACCTTTGCATGTCATTACCGACAGAGGATCCCAATTTGAATCTGAATTGTTCCAACGACTCAGTAACAAGATTGGATTTGTACGATTGAGAACAACGGCATATCATCCGCAAGCAAACGGATACATTGAAAGAAGACATAGAATGATAAAGCAAGCTCTACGTGGAACTTCAACTAATTGGACAAGTTATCTGCCCTCGATTCTCATGGCTTTACGATTACTGCCATCAAACAACGGAATATCTCCCTTCTATGCAGTAACTGGCACACAAGCTATGACACTATTCCTCAAGAACCCTTGCCTGTAGATGATCAATTCCTACACAAAATCAAACAGCACATTGAAAAAGAATTACAAAACAGTTCTGATAGATCCCACCCTGTATTACCGCCTTCTGTGGAAACTCCTACTCAATTAGTCAACGCCACTCACGTGTGGCTTCGTGTGGATAGAGTCAGGAAACCACTAGAAGCGCCTTATCAAGGTCCATATTTTCTCAAGAAGATTACCGGAAAAACAGCTCATATTGTGATGAACGGAAATGAACAAACTGTGTCTATTGACCGACTCAAACGTGCTACAATCCGACCTAAAGCAGAACTCAACTGTGACTCTTCAAACCCAACTGTGAACTCTCAAACCAAACCTCATGATTCTCAACTCCCTGAAATCTCCGAATCTCAACCTGATGTCATAAACCCACTACCTTCTCAAACTAAAGACAGCATTCCTAACCCGAATTCCAACAGTCCTTTTTCTGATCTCCCACAGACTACTCGTTCAGGTCTTTGACTCTCTCCTTGGTAGCAGTGTCGACTTCCACGCTAATTGGTATGTGACTGAAAAGTGGAATGTAGCGCCATTCCGTTGGATTGACAACACTTGCTGTCATCGGATTGCCAATCCGAGCAAGATTGTTGTGGACTCTGTCTTGCTCCTCTAGTCTAACAAATTCCTCAAATAAATTTCGCGGCCTTAACTGCGGTCCGCGAGGAGAGCTGACTTGACTGTTCGGCGTCTGCATGATTGAAATGAAATGAAATGAGAGGTAGTGGTTTATATACCCCTCTAACGCGACGCAACGTTCAAGTTGACTGATAGCAGATTCAACTTAATGATAGTATTCGCCAGTCTGAAGACTGCCCAGGGCAAACCGCGTGGAGGTTCTATCATGTCTTGCCCCTAGGTGGCCCTTAAGAGAGCCGATGGTTCGTTCTCGGGAGTAACGTGATGGGGTGGTGAAGGCGGGGAAAAGATCTGCAATGAAAATGATATGTATTAGAATAGGATATACTATCTTATTTGCTTTTCACTTACCAAGTTAGCCATCCTTGGGTAGTCTCGCGCGCTTCCTAACAGAAAATTTATGCAAATGTCCGCGCATTCTCAGTGTGGCATGCAAACATTTCTTGGTCAGATGGCCATTGTAGCATATGATGGACTCGTCGAGACTTTGATTTACAAGGACTTGTCCGTCCAACTGATTATCCCGAATAGGGATGTGAAACTCAAACAACCTATCCTCATTCGCACGATTCCACTCATCCCTCATGCGCTCCAACTTCTCAAACGCGTGTCTCTCATCACCCCGCCGAGCCACATTCCTCTCCAACTCAACATTTCTCGCTCTCAACAAACTCATCTCCTTCATCATCTCCTCAAACTTCGCTTCTGCATCTCTCATTCTTCTCTCTGCAGCACTCGCCCTCTTCTCATAGTCATCATTCTTCTCTTCCAACTCTCGCGTCTTATTCTTCAAATCAGTCACACTACGCCTCATTCGAATATTCTCATCCGCTATCTCCTTCGACTTCAGTTCCTTCTTTTTCAACTCATCCAACTCATTCACGACTTCATCTTTCACCTTCTTCAAACTCTCATACTTATTTACCAACAAATCATGCGCCATCTGCTGCGACACATGCTTCTTCTCTTCATCCTTCAACCACCTCGCCGACTGCACACGAATCCCACCACTCTTCACTTTTGGGGAAGATGAGCTCTGCGGGGGGTCCTGAACAACTATGTTGGACACCTCCGACGACGAAGAGCTCAACTTCCTCACACGCTTCCTCACACGCTCCCTATCTAAATCCACATCATCCTCATCATCACTCTCAAGCACTCTCTTTCGCTCAATCTCAGCCTCCAACGAAGCAACTGCTTTCGCCAACTCATCATTCTCAACAACATTCTCCACCTTGCCGTCTCGCTCTGTCGCCAACATTCGCTCCCTCTCTTCAACAATCAACTGCGTGAATCTCAAGTCATTCACCAAACCTCCACTACAATCCGCATGCACTCTATAAAACCGCGCCTCCTCCTCAACTCTCTTCAACACTCTACACTTTACACACGCAACCCTATTCAGGATAATCATGTGGTCAGTGCCCGCCTTCTTCACATGCGCCTTGGCGTCCGCACTGCGATTTATTCGACCGCACACACACATTTTGATGTGGAATTTTCGGTTCTTGTCATTTGCCATTACTGAGATTTCTCGTTAACTGTAAGATAATGAAATTTGTATAAGTTTGGAATCATGTAGTACAGTCATATTCCTAAAGCATTACACTTGGTGAGGAATGATAGATTTGAGTGTATTGAGTGGCACTCGATCCCGTCGACAGCCCGAAGGCCTTGTACTGATCACTAGGGAAGTGAGAGATCTTCCCCGATACCCGCTATTTACAGCTGAAGACATCATTGCCACTGCCCCGAAGTGGTAACAGCAACGCCGAGTCAAAGGTAGTGATCAGTAGCTGGGATCTAACCCCTCAAAGCTGCCTTAGACTTAGTTAAATTTCAAATCTGATAGCAGATTTGAACTCAGCATACTTGACAACCTTAGACTACATGTTAAAACTTTGAAAAAACTGAAAATTAAGAATTTTAAAAAAATTACGCATTTACTACTCATACTACTTTTAAAAATTTTTGTCAGTAGTAAAGACACTATCAAACTCTATCACACAAACTTTGAAGTAAGAAGATAGCTTGCCTACTTCAAAAGATAGAGTCCTTTGAAACACCCGATATCGGGAGCTCAGAGCGACGACCGTCGCTTACCTCGTCTTTCGATGAAGTGATCAGACTTACGTTGCCGGGGGTTTATATATGCTCGGAAGAAAACTTAAAATGGCTCTATCTCCGAAAGTATTCATCGTAGCGACATGCGGTTTGTTGCAAACGATTAGTCTCATCATTTTCTATCATATGACACCTGAACTATTCTCATATGACCACGGGAAGTCGATGGGTCAACACATGTCTATGTAACATGCCACAAGTGAAAAAATTCCTAAGTGTGGGAGCTCCAGTGTGGTGAAAATTTTGAAAATACCAAAACATTTTTCCTCAAATTTTACTGACCCCCCCCTCGTTCGGAGAAATTTGATGAAACAAACTTTGGTCAGGGTCCCAGGTCGAAATGCCACACTTTGGAAAATTTTCAAACTTTTACCCATACAAAGTCACTCTGACACTTAGGATTTTTTCAGGTGAGCTCCGACCTAAAATCTTGTAACAGCTCTAGCTTTTGAACGGCTGGTCCGATTGACTCGCGACAAAAATCTCACCGAGCAGTTTTTTCTCCCCCTTCAAACGAGTAGCTGTAAGACAAAATCCGTCCACTAGAACCAAAGTTAGAAGATCGCTGTCGGGGGGGGGGGTCAGTGAAATTTGATGAAACAAACTTTGGTCAGGGTCCCAGGTCGAAATGCCACACTTTGGAAAATTTTCAAAATTTTGACCATACAAAGCCACTCTGACACTTAGGATTTTTTCAGGTGATCTCCGACCTAAAATCTTGTAACAGCTCTAACTTTTGAACGGCTTGTCCGATTGACTCGCGACAAAAATCTCACCGAGCAGTTTTTCCTCCTCTTTCAAACGAGTAGCTGTAAGACAAAATACGTCCACTAGAACCAAAGTTAGAAGATCGCTGTCGGGGGGGGGGTCAGCGAAATTTGATGAAAAATGTTTTGGTAAAGGTCCCAGGTCGAAATGCCACACTTTGGAAAATTTTCAAAATTTTACCCATACAAAGCCACTCTGACACTTAGGATTTTTTCAGGTGAGCTACGACATTCCACCCTCCCAACCTGGTCGGCACACCACGCCAACCTGGCCGGCACACCACGCCAACCTGGAGAGCGCAGCACAAACCACCTCGCGCTACGTCGGCCGGCCAGAGGGGGGGACGTCAGACTCGAAGCAACACGGCGGCACACCACGACCGACTCGACTGACAGGGGGGGACGTCAGCGACGGCGGCCTTCTTGCGCGGTCCAGTGGTGGAGTTTTACTTACTACTTGTGTCGAGCGATAGAACTTAGAGGTGCTGTTCTAGATTGCGGTCTTGTCTTTCTATCCTCAAGCCACCTAGGAACATGTTCTCTCATTCGGACCCGCAAAGTCCTCTCGGTACGTCCGATGTAACTGTGTCCACAGTCACATTGAAAATCCCCTCAAAGTTCTATTATAATAGTCACAATTAGCACCCTTTATTCAACAATAGAATAAAACTAGCTCTGTCGATCTCTCTCTCTCTCTCTCTCTCTTATCTCTGCGTGCAGTAAACAGAACAGCCGAATACTGTGATTTCATTTTTTGTACAAATAGATTTATCACAGGTCTATCGAAAAAGTGAAATTGAGGTTTATCAAGGTCAATTCCAATTCCAGTAGATTTAAATATCGTCAATTCCAATTCCGACTTTTCCAACTCTGGATATCACAGCACGCACGCATCTCTGACTGGCTCTGGTTCCTCTGCTGACAGCTTATTATTTGCCATTTCCAATAGCAAGCGATACACGAATTATCCATTCGAGAAGGAGCAAGTTGTCTAATTCTGTGGTGTGCCATTTCGATATTAAGGTTACATACAATTCTTCCTTTAATATAAAGTAAAAAGTTCTTCAGCGGTATAGTTCTCTTCGAAATTTCTTTATTGGCAAGCTTTCGGGTGATCCACCCTTCCTCAGGCACGACAAGTTGAGAGTTTCCCTTTCTAGGAAACCGAAGCGCGCGCAGATGAATCTAATTCTGTGATCTATTCAGTTGTGATCACTTATATGTAGTTGTTGTTTATCATCTACTTCCATCAAAACCCTCATACATGATTGACTGATTTTATTAGAGGTTCAATGTATTTATGTCAGCTCTCCCAATACAATTAAAAAGTTAATGACACTATACAAACGAATGAAATTTGCAAAAGAGAAAAGTTCTATATAAATCAAGAACTATTGAGGGTTTATCACTCGAAATAAAATTCAGCATAAATCACATAACACAAACCATATGATCAATCCAATCTCGAGAAACCACAACCATTAACCATAGAATCTGTAAACGGGCCCCGCCCGAGTGAACCCGAAAAAAAGAGAACGATTGAGTGGTCAATTTTACTTGAAATACTTTATTGGGAGAACCGACTTGGGACTTAGGTACACAAGGGAAACAGTTTCTACAAAAAACATTCGAGGTAAGTTACAAGATATTTACACACTAAAACTGTACACCACTTACCAACTTACATTGACCAAAGTAGTAAGGAAGTGACAAACACCAGATAGCGCAAGATGGCCGCCATCGCTGAGTCCCCCCCCCCTCTGGAACGGCAGAGTGTCGTGGTCGGCCGCCGTGGTGCTTCGTGTCTGAGTCCCCCCCCTCTGGAACGATAGAGTGTCGTGGTGGACTTGGGCGACCGCCAGGATTAGTCTTGAGGCTATAGTGTGTGATGTTTTTGGTGCAATCTGCTGAATGTTGGGTTGTAAAATGGGTTATTTCGAGTGGAAGGAGTGGTCGGATGAGAAAACGGAGGTCGGATTCGTGTTCAGCGTGAAATTCTGCATCGGTAGGGTGAGTTTCAAGTCAATCGGTGAGAAAAAATTTTTCTTCAAAATTTTAACAGAGTTAGAATTTGGGATGTTTTGGTGTGTAGCGCCCAAACGAAGCATCGGATGAGAAAACGGAGGTCAGATTCGGAATCTACGTGAAATTTTGGGTTAGGAAGGATGTTTCCAGCGAAATCGGAGAGAAAAAATTTTCACTGACGTCCCCCCCCCTCTGGACAGCTTGCTTCGATTTTGGCTTCTAGTGGACGGATTTTGTCGTGCGATAGCTCGTTTGAAAGCTAAGAGTGAGACAAATTCAGTGAAAGAATCGGCTTGTTCCTATCTGTCTTCGTTTAGATGTGAGACGCCATTTAAGATTTTGGGACAATGGTGAAAAACGACAGAGTTAGAATTTGGGACGTTTTGGGCTCTAGCTTCAAAACGAAGCATCGGATTGGAAAACGGATTTCAGATTTGGAATCAGCGTGAAATTCTTTATCTGTATGGTGAGTTTCAAGTCAATCGGAGAGAAAAATTTTCAACATTTTTCGAAAAAACGACAGAGTTAGAATTTGGGACGTTTTGGTGTGTAGCGCCCAAACGAAGCATCGGATGAGAAAACGGAGGCCAGATTCGGAATCTACGTGAAATTTTGGGTTAGGAAGGATGTTTCCAGCGAAATCGCAGAGAAAAAATTTTCACTGACGTCCCCCCCCCTCTGGACAGCTTGCTTCGATTTTGGCTTCCAGTGGACGGATTTTGTCGTGCGATAGCTCGTTTGAAAGCTAAGAGTGAGACAAATTCAGTGAAAGAATCGGCTTGTTCCTATCTGTCTTCGTTCAAAAGTTAGAGCGGTTACAAGATTTTAGGTCGGAGCTCGCTTACCTGAAAAAATCCTAAGTGTCAGAGTGACTTTGTATGGGTAAAATTTTGAAAATTTTCCAAAGTGTGGAATTTCGACCTGGGACCGTCACCAAAACATTTTTCATCAAATTCTGAAATTTCACTGACGTCCCCCCCCTCTGGACAGCTTGCTTCGATTTTGGCTTCTAGTGGACGGATTTTGTCGTGCGATAGCTCGTTTGAAAGCTAAGAGTGAGACAAATTCAGTGAAAGAATCGGCTTGTTCCTATCTGTCTTCGTTTAGATGTGAGACGCCATTTAAGATTTTGGGACATTGGTGAAAAACGACAGAGTTAGAATTTGGGACGTTTTGGGCTCTAGCTTCAAAACGAAGCATCGGATTGGAAAACGGATTTCAGATTTGGAATCAGCGTGAAATTCTTTATCTGAATGGTGAGTTTCAAGTCAATCGGAGAGAAAAAATTTTCAACATTTTTCGAAAAAACGACAGAGTTAGAATTTGGGACGTTTTGGTGTGTAGCGCCCAAACGAAGCATCGGATGAGAAAACGGAGGCCAGATTCGGAATCTAAGTGAAATTTTGGGTTAGGAAGGATGTTTCCAGCGAAATCGCAGAGAAAAAATTTTCACTGACGTCCCCCCCCCTCTGGACAGCTTGCTTCGATTTTGGCTTCTAGTGGACGGATTTTGTCGTGCGATAGCTCGTTTGAAAGCTAAGAGTGAGACAAATTCAGTGAAAGAATCGGCTTGTTCCTATCTGTCTTCGTTCAAAAGTTAGAGCGGTTACAAGATTTTAGGTCGGAGATCGCTTACCTGAAAAAATCCTAAGTGTCAGAGTGACTTTGTATGGGTAAAATTTTGAAAATTTTCCAAAGTGTGGAATTTCGACCTGGGACCGTCACCAAAACATTTTTCATCAAATTCTGAAATTTCACTGACGTCCCCCCCCCTCTGGACAGCTTGCTTCGATTTTGGCTTCTAGTGGACGGATTTTGTCGTGCGATAGCTCGTTTGAAAGCTAAGAGTGAGACAAATTCAGTGAAAGAATCGGCTTGTTCCTATCTGTCTTCGTTTAGATGTGAGACGCCATTTAAGATTTTGGGACATTGGTGAAAAACGACAGAGTTAGAATTTGGGACGTTTTGGGCTCTAGCTTCAAAACGAAGCATCGGATTGGAAAACGGATTTCAGATTTGGAATCAGCGTGAAATTCTTTATCTGTATGGTGAGTTTCAAGTCAATCGGAGAGAAAAATTTTTCAACATTTTTCGAAAAAACGACAGAGTTAGAATTTGGGACGTTTTGGTGTGTAGCGCCCAAACGAAGCATCGGATGAGAAAACGGAGGCCAGATTCGGAATCTACGTGAAATTTTGGGTTAGGAAGGATGTTTCCAGCGAAATCGGAGAGAAAAAATTTTCACTGACGTCCCCCCCCCTCTGGACAGCTTGCTTCGATTTTGGCTTCTAGTGGACGGATTTTGTCGTGCGATAGCTCGTTTGAAAGCTAAGAGTGAGACAAATTCAGTGAAAGAATCGGCTTGTTCCTATCTGTCTTCGTTCAAAAGTTAGAGCGGTTACAAGATTTTAGGTCGGAGCTCGCTTACCTGAAAAAATCCTAAGTGTCAGAGTGACTTTGTATGGGTAAAATTTTGAAAATTTTCCAAAGTGTGGAATTTCGACCTGGGACCGTCACCAAAACATTTTTCATCAAATTCTGAAATTTCACTGACGTCCCCCCCCCTCTGGACAGCTTGCTTCGATTTTGGCTTCTAGTGGACGGATTTTGTCGTGCGATAGCTCGTTTGAAAGCTAAGAGTGAGACAAATTCAGTGAAAGAATCGGCTTGTTCCTATCTGTCTTCGTTTAGATGTGAGACACCATTTAAGATTTTGGGACGTTTTGGGCTATAGCTTCAAAACGAAGCATCGGATGGGAAAACGGATTTCAGATTTGGAATCAGCGTGATGTTATTGTCCAATGAGGATCATCATCCAATGAGAATCAAGCATTTCTTTATAAATAGCGAGCCTTCCACAGTGAGAATCATTCCATCGTTGAATCACACGAGTGACGGACGCACATTTTCTCTCTCTCTAGTTCCCTGTTCTATTATCCAACTAAAATGGTAAGTCGCTACTTCCCTCCCTCTCCTCCCTTGAACGTAAACTTAATACAATCTTTTTTCATTTTCAGGCATCTACTCCATCTGCTGCACTAGTAGGACAAAATGGCGGTCAAACGTTACAAGGTTCGCTACGGTCAGATCATCTACAACTGAGACCAGTGGAAGAAACATCCAAGGTACATAATCCTACACCGCTACAGCGTAAATTTAAACAAGCCTTGCGTTATGATGATCATAGCGTAGTACTCCAAACGGGAATGCTCCCTTCCACGGATGTCAAGATAATGCGCAATCAGTATGGGGACTACATACTGATCCCCGTGAGTCCGTACATTCGCCACCAACTTGATATTATTGAGGAGTACGTGACATTAAATATGGACATTCCTACTCCTCTTGCTCAAGAGTGGAAGGCGAGAGATGACAAGGATACTCCCTATAGAAAGATTTGGGATGGTAATCACATTTGCCTACCGGTATCACATTGGTGTACTTACTATAAGAAGGATGGAGATCATTCAATACCCATCAGATGTGATGAGCTCGGAGAAGGTACTTGGGATATCCTTTTCAAAGTGAATGGACTATATTATGGTCTACACAAGGATAATAAAATAGCCTCTCTCTCCATGCATATGGAATCCATCCTATATATTCCGAAACCACCCAACGTGGACGACATAATTGATCAAATCCTTAACAGCAGTGGTACGAAGCGCAAGTCGGAGAAGAATGCTACATCAAAACGCAAATCAAAGAAGGAGAATTACTAGTCCTTTCCTAACTCTACCCTATGACAATTCGCTTATGTGCTTTGAGTGTCGTAGACGTGGTCTTATTAGATACATTTTACTTCTTCATTGCCATCATATCATTTGTGTATTTTGTCGTGAAAAGCATCGATGTAATTCTTCATTTTGTAATATGTTATAGAACGTTTCCTTAGATGTGTAAATTTCCGTTTTAGGCTTCTATCATCATTTTTATGGATTGTGAGGGTGAACCTGTACAGGAGCTCAGTGCTATTGCTATGAAAAATTGCACATATCAGATTGTTAGTGTCTATCATCAACATGCCAACTGCGATCCCAATGTTGATCAATGGGCGAGAAAACACATTCATGGACTTAATCTGAAATATTTGCAAGACTATGGCTTTTCTTGTGAAAGTGCTCTTCTTATTGACTTTAAACGATGGTTAGCTGCTTTCAATGTTATACGCATCTTTTGTAATAATCCTGGTAAGGAGAGGAAAGTATTTCCTAATCTAATCATTGATGATATTTTGCTCCCGCCTTGGGATAGTAGAGTGAATCAACATTATCATGAAGTCACGAAACGTTTTAAGGATTTGTGTGTTCCTATTTTGTCTGTTCGTTGTAGTAGCTACGTTCATAACCAATGCTTCTTTCCTCCTTACCTCAACACTGCCAAAGTCCTGTATGGTTATCATTGCTCGCTGTATGATAGTTATCAGCTGTATCTATTTTATCTCTTTCAAACCATTGATTTATAATGCATGCTTGTTACCGTTATTCAATAAATGTTACTATGAGAAGAGTTGTTGTTTTCATGCAATGGATGGGTTAGTTAAAGGGCGATCATGTCTTTCTCAAACGACTGCGGAACATTACGTTTTCATAGGCAAAGTTTAAAAGGAGCTGTTCAAGATTATGTGATAAATTTTCATAAAGATGAGACCGACATCGAAGCAGTGGTCGATGATGCTAGCACTCTATTTCTAGAGTTAATGAATACATTCTCTGATAGCATTATCATGGCGCGATTAGTTGGGAAAATTAAGTTTAGTCATTTTGGAAAGGAAGAGGTGGAAAGTCGCTCTTTCCATTTTGCTTCTTATTCAATGGAAGTGGTAGATCACCCCGAAGAATTTTTTAAAAGACATATGATAAAAATTGCTGAACGTCTTAACGCATTTAACCATCATGGTAGCAGTCTAGTGATTGAAGCGATTTCAGATATTCACATTCAACTTTCCATAAAGAAAAATTGAAAATGCAGTGGTACTTGATTGTAGCACAACTGGTTTTCGAGCTATGTCTGCTCACTCTCGAAGTATATTCCTTCTGTACATGCGTCTATTATTTAGAAAAGGCTAGCAAATTCATATCTTCAAAAAGACTTGCTATAGACATCAGTAACGGTGAAACTATGTGTTGCGATGTATGTAAGCGAAAGGATGGAAATGAAAAGCGCATCTTCAAGAGATGTAAGCATGCTTTTTGTCAACGCTGTTTCATACGTAATTGCATTCAACTTTGCCAATGTAACCACTGTGACATTGCTCATTTCGAGTGTCACTTATGTCGCAATAGTTAGTACCTATGCAAATGTGGTAAAGATAGGTTTTAGCAAAGACTAACACGGAAAATGGCGAAACGTAAAATGACGAAACGTAAAAGTCAAAAGTTTTCTTCAGCCATTCAAGCTCTCCGACGAATGAAAGCAAATCAGCGATACAATGCTATACGACATGCTAACGATAAATTCATTTGTGAAATTATTTCTCATGTGAGGAAGTTGAGGACGAAGAAATTAGCGCCAAAACAACGAAAGTTACTTAAGCGATATGCTACGAAATTGCGTTTCATCTCCAATCCTAAAGTCGCCCTTCAAAGAAAGAGGAAAACTCTAACACAAAAGGGCGGTTTCCTTTCAGCAATACTTCCAATGATAGCTCCTGCCGTGGGCAACCTATTGGGAAATATCTTTGGCTCTAAGCGTTAATTATGCAAATGTTGAGTCTCAAAGTAATAAAATGGATTTCAGACTTCAATGTGATAAAGTTCTGACTGTATCAGGTCCATCTCATGCAGGTAAAACTGTTTTCACGCTGAATTTATTGGATAAAAGAAGGGAGTTGTTTAAGGAACCTATCAATCGAGTGATTTGGTGTTATGGTATTTATCAACCGTCGCTGTTTCAGGAATTGCAAAGTCGCAACTTTATTCGACATGAAGGAATTATTCCAGTGGATAAACTTCAGTCTAATGATGTTGTTGTATTGGATGATTTATTAAAAGAAAGTAAGAATTCAAAAGATGTTACAGATATGTTCACTCGCGCAGCACACCATAAAAGGTGTTTTATCATCTATATTACACAAAATTTATTTCCTGATGGAAAAGAAGCTCGTACACGAAACCTGGATACACACTATTATGCTATTTTCAAGAATCCGCGAGATAAAAGTCAATTTGAAATTTTAGCGCGACAAGTTGCACCCAGAGGATCAAAAGCCTTAATTGAAATTTTTCAAGCAGCTACTGAAAAACCATACGGTTACTTATTCATTGACTTTACGCAAGAGTGTCCGGAAGAATTTAGATTTCGAAGTGATATTTTGAAAACTCCCATGATTATCTACAAACTATGAGTTCTTATTCTCGCATGATTGTTATTCCTCAGGATGAATATGTACAATTGACTGCCATGCAGCAAGTAAAGCAACCTCTTGCAAATCAAATGTATAGGAAAGAAATAGATTATCAGCAAAATGTTCACATCAAAGATCCACATCGTGCTGTATTATTACAATCGGAAACTGTTGAGCAATTGAAAAACTTGAAGAATAAGATGCGTGACTCTGTATCGACTGCTACACCTTTAGCATCTCGCGCACATGCCATATCTCTTTTCAATAGTATTGAGCCCCATCTCAATGTAAATGATAGAGGAGAAATCATTACAGATGAAAATAAAGTGATTGATGCTTCACGTTATGAAGACTTGATTCAGTATGCGACACGTAGAAAGCGCCGTCAGGGCTATGTTCCACCTGGTTGGCCATACTTTCTTAAACTATTGAAAAAGCATAATGTGCCAAAATTTGCTTTAAATAATGAGACATTGAAAGAACTTGATTCAACAGTGGCTACTACTCCAATGCTTCAGACGATGAAAATGCCAACAAATTGGTTTAAGGCGTCACCTGCTACATCCCCTTCCACACTCACTAAGCAAACAAGAGGAAGAACTCGACGTAGATCTACATCGCCACTAAAACTGGTAAAAGGAAAACGTAAAACAGCTCCTCCCAGGAAATACATGTTCTCAGACTATTAATATGAAGCAGATGTGTTGCTTGCCATGTAATGAGCCGCCAGAGGTGAATGTCGTTGTCACTTGCACTTGCTGCGCCAGCTCTCATAATGAAACCCCTAAGCAATGTGAACACGATCGCAAAACCGCTAAAGCTAAATGCTGCAGTTGTTGTAAATGTAGAAAGGCAAGAAAACAAAAAGATGAGAAGGAGGAAAAAGAGTCAGTCGTCATCGACTGAACGTTTGAAGTCAATCTATTATGATGTAAAACATCCGGCAGGATTTGCATCTATCAAGAAATTATCAAAAGCGAGTGGTCTTCCACAATCACAAGTGAAACGATAGTTAAAGGGTCAGGCTACCTATACACTCCACAAACAAGCGAAAAAGAAGTACCGCACCCGCCATTATATTGTTCATGACATCGATGAACAGTGGCAAGCAGATTTGTGCGATGTTGCCTCCATTTCAAAACATAACTCGGGCAATAATTTTATTTTAACCGTCATTGATATTTTCTCGCGTTATGCGTGGGCTCAACCTTTAAAAACTAAAGAAGGGAAAGGAGTAGCAAAAGCATTCCAAACAATTTTTCGAGAAGGTCGCATTCCAAAAAGAATTCAGAGTGATCAAGGAAAAGAGTTTGAAAATCAGCATGTGACAAGATTATTTGAGAGGCATGACATTGAGTTGTTTAGTGTAAAGAGCGCTTATAAAGCTGCACTCGTTGAACGTTTTAATCGCACATTAAAAAATCGCTTGTGGCGACATTTTACTGCCAACTTGACACAAAATTGGACAAAGGTTCTACAAGATACACTCCATGCCTACAATCACTCTATCCATCGTTCTATTGGACTCAGACCAGTAGATGTAAATGCTGACAATGTAGATAAAGTGCGCGAATCATTCCAACGTAAACGCACTCATGTGAAAAGTGATGTGAAAATTGGCGATAAAGTTCGTATCTCAAAAGTGAAAAGTGTTTTTGCTAAAGGGTACCTCCCGAATTGGACAGAGGAGGTATTTACAGTATCAAGGATTAATCAAAAAGACTCTCCGACCACCTACAAGTTAAAAGATTACGATAATGAAGAAATTGAGGGTAGCTTTTACCGCGATGAGATTGAGGTAGTCACTGAAAGTGAAACATATTTGGTAGAGAAAATCATTCGATGTAAAAAACGGCAAGGTGAAGAATGGTGTCTTGTTAAATGGGCTGGTTATCCTTCAAGTATGAACTCTTGGATGCGTCGTGCCGACATCTTTCATCTAAGTGATCGACAGTGATTCATGCAAAGTTGTAACTAACAATGTTTAGGGTTTGAGCTATGAATCCAACTGCCTCATTTTATTCACGACCCTCCTATTTAAGTGGCGGAGGACAAATTTACATCGGTGCTCGCCGCCAACGTGGAGGTAGCATACTTGGTGCACTGAAATCTGTTGTAGCACCTCTCATATCCAATGTCGGTAGATCTTTAAAACGAAATGTTTTAAGTAATGCCGTTGGCTTTGCTGGTGATGTTGCTAGTGATCTTTCCAGAGGTAGAAGTTTTAAGAGCAGTTTGTTGAATCGTGGGAAGGAACGCGGTTTAAAAACATTGAAGCAGACCATTGCTGGTGTTACTCAAGGAAAGAAATCACCTAAACGAATAAATAAAGGAAGGAGGAAACATCGCGGAGCTGGTAAGGTGCGATCTTCAGTCAAAAGGCATTCACGCAAACGTCGCAGAGGCTCTAATCATTCATCAGGCGCTAAACGACGACGCTGCTATAACTTCTAATCATGGAGTGTAAAACTTCCGGTTTTTGTTTGTTCGATCAACAAGCCATACAGACAGATATTCTTAGTTCAAGTATTGTAGATTATCATCCTCGAACAGCTGAGAATGCTGGCCCCATTGAATTTGTTATTCCTGGTGGTAGTGATGACTACATAGATTTGAGTTATGCGATGCTTGATTTGAGGTTTAGAATTCAGCAAGCAGATGGAACTGCTATTGACGATACACATAAAGTTGGACTGAACAATTTACCATTGACTACATTACTTCGTGATGTTTCTCTAACGATTGGAGAGCAGCAGGTGGAAGGTGGTCAAAGCGATTATCCCTATAAATCATATTTCAATCATGTATCACAGTTTCATCCAGCAGCACAAAAAAGTCATATGGAAGCCATGGGATGGTACAGAGATGAAGCAGGAAATTTGATGTTGAAACAAACAGTGGCTTTGTAAAGCGATCTGCTATGATTAAAGATAGTAGAGTATGTCAGCTATATGGTCCGCTGAATTTAGACGTCTTTAGACAGTCAAAGTTTTTACTGTGTAATACCAGCATGCGACTCAAGCTGACATTGAATAAGCCTGAATTTGCGCTGAATGCATTTGCTAAAGTTGACAATTTTAGAATTCATGTGGAAGATATTGCACTTTACATTCGTCGAGTAGTACCGAATCCAAGTGTCATTAGAGGGCATGCTGAAGGCCTTAACCGCCAAAATGCCATTTACCCCGTTCAGCATACAAAGCTTCTCACCTTTACAATTCCGAAAGATCAAAAGAGTTTCATGAAAGATGGCCTCTTTCCATCGGAAGCACCGAAGCTCCTCATGGAGGCAATGGTTGAAAATGATGCATTTAATGGTAATATAAAGAAGAATCCTTTCAATTTTAAACACAATCAGTTAAGTGAAATTGCTTTACGTGTAAATGGTGTGAGTCATCCTGGTCCACCCTACAAACCAGATTTTGCTTCGGATCAATTTATGCGCAGTTATGTTGATTTTATGGATGTCTTTGGCTTTTACAATACGGATGATACCAACGGACTGACTATGAAAGAGTTTAAGAGTGGATATACTATTTATGCATTTGATTTGACTGCTGACAGCGATATTAGTGCCCCCTATCGTCAAGCGAACGTGCCTCATAATATTCTTTTGGATTTGACGTTCAAAAGAACACTACCTGAGACGATCAATGTATTAATTTATGCAGTCTTCGATTCAAATATTGAAATTACAAAGTATCGCGACGTGATTCTTCAGTATAATCGTTAATGAGTTGGTTGACTGCTGACGATATTAAGACTAAAGTGCAGCGTAATGCAGACGAAGCGACGTTGAAAGCTTTCGATAATGTCTATTCACTCGATACCTTACCACCTGCAGTAAATCACTATCCCATCTTTATTGTGCTAAACACTCATTCACAGAATTTAGGCGGTGAGCATTGGAAAGCGATCTTTATTGGAGAAGACCGATGTGGTGAACTATTTGACTCTCTTGCTCTACCTCCAAATATACCAACACAGCAGTGGTTGAGAAAACATACGCGTCAATATCAGCGAAATGAACGCATACTACAACATCCACTTTCATCAACGTGTGATGCTTTTGTACTGTACTTCATCTTAAAACGTTTACATGTATCTCGATTTGCATCTGTTATTCAAAACTTTTCATGTAATCCATCCTCTAATGAAAAAATGATTTGTAAGTTCTATCATGATTTGAAATAAAAACATCATGTTGGAAAAATTGTTTTTTATTTTACAATCCGCTGGGTACGTACATACTCAATGAGATAGTCTAGGATCATATTTGCTTGTTCATGAGATTTTAGTCCAGTAATGATCACTTTACTATTATGAAAGATTGCCACATGCACAGGTAACCAACAACTAATGAGAGCTGCAGGAAAAAGTTCGGGTTCATAACACAAACTGTAACTGCTGGTATGAATCTTCAAAAATGATACACTGTCACTCAATTGAGTAGAGATCACCATATTGTCCACAGTCAGATTCGACATCACACACCTCTCCCTCTTCCATATCCGACGTAGTAGTCTTTGTAGCTCTAAGCGCATTGACTGCGCCGATGAATGAGAAAGGGCGCCGAGAATCTGTACAGTCCCATTTGGGAAGAGTTGAAGATTCCGTGAATTGTTCATCTTCACCACTAACATTTGAGGACGGCCCGGGTAATACTTGCTGTTTGGAAGCTGTTGGTGTAATGTTGTGAGATCGATTTTGGTGTAGAGTCTGAAGCGACGGAGAATGTTGACGATGGTGTAGCGATGGCGCTTCATGATGAAAGAATGAGTAAATTGAGCGATGTACCTTCCTTTTATACTTTTCCCAACTACCTTGATGAAATGTGAAGTTAGTATGAAGTTGGGAATGATAGAGTTGAATTCGCCGATTGTTGACGCGCAGCCAGATGCGATTTCCAATACGTGAATGTCTTTTCATATAGAAGTATTTCAAGTCCTTCATGATATGATGTAGAGATTGAAAATGACGATAAGATAAAGCAAACTCTCTTCTCACATTTCCAGTTGAATCTTTGAAATAGACGTTTCGATCATGATCCGTTTCAATACGTTGTAGGGAATCTAATTTCCAACTCATGGTGCGTGGTAATCATATCTGATTAAGATTTGCATAGTAGGGCGATGAACTCACGACGAATAAATGTCATGATGGAGCGATGTATGTATCTTCTATACTTCTCCCAATTGTATTTGCGAAATGAGAAACAGTTTGCGGAATGAGAATGGTAGATTTGAATTTCATTTCTGTAATGTTGAAGCCAAACTTGATCACCCAAGGAGATGAATCTTAATGTTTCAAAATATTCCAAATCCCTCATGATATCATTGAGGTTGACAAATTGTCGCCATGTTAATGTAATTCCTCTTGATGTATGACCATGAGAATTTTTGAAATGTACGTTTCCATCACGATCAACTCTGATATATTGTAGAGAGTCCAAAATCCAAGTCTTCATGATGTTATGCAAAGTTGCAGATTAGCAATATAAAAATGTCGTTTTATCATATTTTGCTTAGCAATGCGGCTACAAAGAGATTTACTAGTAATCGAGCCGCACTCTTTTCTACTCCCATTGATCATGCACAACAGCTAAATGGGAATTGGGAAGTGGGTGTCACTCAACTTGTTTATAGCAACTGTGTCTATACTTTTGATCATGAGGTGATGACTATTAATATGAGGCGTACAGCTGCTTATCAATGTGAAAAGGGGTGCCGAGTATACATTCCACAGTGGTCAAAGAAAGATCTCTTATCATGTAAAAAGTTTATATATGATTTCTTGAATAAAGCGTGTAAACATATTGTCCAATTTACTCCGCACAATGATGATTATAATTATGTACATCATGTAGTTGAGAAAGATTGGATTGTTGGTTTAAGTCCAAGTTTAAGAAATGATTTAGGCTACCTCGCTAACGCCTTAACAAGCTATGATAATTTTAACGTTAATTACCACATAAGTGGTCATAAACAGTTAATATATCGAGAGGAAGCTTATTATGTAGATCTTATTCCAAGAAATGAGAAGACGTTGGTGAAGAAGATTGTGATTAAGCCAAGAAAGACAAACATGACTCCTGAAACATTATTGAAGAAATTTAATTATCTCCTTCGAGTTGATGGTAAACAAGTGGCAACATTGACTTATATTAAATCATCTAATCATATTGCAATAAGTAAATTAAATGATGATGATCTAGTATTAGTTTGTTCAAAAGATTTTCATCAGTTCTTACGACATCGTTCTGCAGCTGTTCATGGAAAATCTGATATGCAACATTTACCATGTGAAAGGCCAAATCAATTTGATACAGAATGGGCCGTATCTTTATACAGAAAGTGTGTAGAGCCTTTTGGTGGTATCTTACATGAAACAAGAGTGTTGATGCCTCGCATTATTACTTCGGTTTAATTGGTTGTAGATTATTTAAATGAAGTGATTAATGAGCAACATATTTCATTTTCTGAAAAAGAAGGTACTTTGTCTCTCACTATAAATGGAAAAGGTATTGAACTAATTATGGATAAAACTCTAATGGACATTTTGGGTTTTGATCAAAATATCTTTAAAAGTGGTACTGTAACCAAAGCTAGCGCAGACATGTCGCTATCGCGTCGTATTAACTATTTTCAGATATATTCCAATATTGGTGAAGATGTACGTGTGGGAGATGTTGAAGCTCCATTGCTAGCAATGATACCATACCAGCCAAAAAGCTGCAGTATTTTATCTGAGCATACTTTCAAGAAAGTGCATTATACAAAGCTGAAATCAAACTACATCCCACAAATTGATATTGCCATTTATGACGATGCTGGTGCGTTGATTCCTTTTCATAAAGATGCTGTGACAAGTATTACACTCCATTTCCGAATGAAGAGTTAATGCAAACGTATGCTATTATATTTTTCCAATGTGAATAATATGGAAAGTGAAAATAAGGACTCGTTTCTAATCTACTTGCCCAGTAATGCTTCTATGAATAAATTTCCCAAAAATAAACCATCAGACTATCGAGTAGAATTAAATCGGCCACTGCATTTAGAAGGTGAATGGGAGGTTGGCGTTTCTAGTATTTGCTATGATAGCAATATTCAGAATGTGAATGATTTGGAAGAAATGATATTGACTCCTCGCACCCATGATGGAATAACGATGAATAATGCATTCCAGTTCCCATACAATTTAACATCAGATGGAAAGTGGAACTATGAATGGATTCAGATAAAATCAGATTCTTATGAGCCATTTGGGAATGAGAAAATTATTAAGGCATTCAACAGTGGTAATACTTCCATCATGAAGAATAAAAATCAGAAAGCTTATGAGTTTACTATCTATCATTGGAGTGGGAGAGGAGACAGTTCCTCCGCTTTCATTCTTTTACTAAAGGTCTTACGCTGAGGTTGGATAGTGAATTCTATCCACATCTTGGTTTTGGTCATGGACTACATCTAACATCAATTGCTACTGCAAATGTTAAAAAAGTTTATTCAAATCGAATCAACAAATTTCATTATAGATTTAAAATATTTGATGAAGATGTTGTAGAATGCGAAGAACGCATCATTTTGAAAAAGCGTGGTGTTCAACCTTTATCACTTATTGAGTTAGTAAAACGATGGAATGAGACTGTGGGTAAGAAGTATGGAGAGAAAATTATGGCGGACAAAAATAAGTTGGTTATTCAGAAATATGATGACAAACTTACAGTTTATTTCTCTCCAACCTTGCGTCATTTTGTAAGACATTATACACCTATTATTGGAAGCGGTGTGGTGTATGCTTCTCATGAATATCACACTAAAGCTGATTCAGTTAATGATGAATGGTGGGTGGACATCTATGGCGATCGCATCAAGAAAATTTACCAGTCTTATGAAGAATCTAAAGTTGCTATCAATATAATGCCGCGTCTATATCATACAGTTGAAGCTTCATTCATGTAGTAAATCCTTATATACAACAGAAGTTGAAGCATGTGATGAAAAGTAAATATGATGTAAAGACACACCACATTTCGTTTTCAATTGAAAATCAACGCGTTGTTCTGAAACTGGGTGATGACATTCAATGTCAATTGAGTAAAAATTTGAAAAAACTCTTTGGCTTTTCAATGCTACAAACAGTGTTTGCTGCTGCGCATACGATTGGTATAGAAACACCAATGACACTTGATAAACATGAACAACACCTTTACATTCAAAATGATTTGATTTTACCTATTTCTGTTGGCGAGAAAAAAGAATACATTTTACGTGATTTCATTCATGATAAAGACGCTTCATATGGAATAATCGAGAAGATGTTTGAATCCATTTTCTATCATCCCGTCATCAAACAAACTATACCCTCTATTGCTATCAAAATTACCAATGGTTTACAAGAGTGCATCCATGTGAAAGATACTAAATCCCTCATAACGTTAGTGTTTCGGAAAACAAAGTGAAGTCATTGTGATATGTTTATTGAAATATGTACATGAATGTGAAGCAATAGACTTTATACAACATCCACTGAAAATATATACATGAGCGCACTTCAATAAACATTGTTATATACAAAAAGTCTTTTTACTTCGTGAAGGGTGGAAATATACAGGGATAGGAAAAATGTCTTTCAGTGGAAAAGTCATCACATGGGGAATGTACAGATGTGGATACATATTCACAAGGAAAAAACAATCTCATGCGATACATAAAACAACAATGTTTATCTACAGAAATCAACATCAAAATACTAAGTTAAGGATGATTATGCTAAGACGTCTCCTGAATGTGGTAGTGTGAGTTTAATTCTTTTGGGTGGTGGTATGTTTGTGTCAGGATGTCCATGTGGAAGAGATATGTTGTGTTCTAACCAGCACCTCTTATCCTCCCATGCTGAAAGCGCCCGTTTCCTAAAAGTATGAGTTTTGATCTCATGCGACTTAGATTTTAAGATTGTCATATTGACAAACGTTATATTTTTATTTCTATAGGCTTTCCTGAAATTCTTATGTTTCATATTTTGCACAATGGATTTTGATATGCCTTTAGCGCGCTTAATGCTATCATCACTATCCTTTAATTTCATAGAATATATTTTTGGACGGAGGAGAATCATTTCATCTATTTCCTTCCCTGCTGTCTCATCCTTAAAGCAACCAAGTTTTGCCTTATTTTTGATGGAGTAGAGTGGATGATCAGTAGGATAATTTGATGTATCAAAATATCTTTCTAAAGATTTTCCTACTTCATTGAAATTTAAATCTTTTTGAGTGGTAATACCTAAGAAGAAACTATCTGTATCACCACCCAACAAACGAACCTCTTTTACGAGAGGACATGGTTTTAGTATTTTATAAAAGAGTTGGTACATTTCAAGCTTAGAATAATCTAGTACAGCTTGACCAATATAGATGGGTTTGCACAACTCAACTTCAGATTTTATCATTTTAACACCTATAAGGTCCTCATCGATAATGTCTCTATCGATGAATAGAGGTGATGAGGTCAATTTGTGATACTTTTGATCATCATTAACTAGTTTGTAGTTTACGCGCTTTCTAACATCCTCCATCGTCTTACCAAATAGACTGTTGTTCTTATATTTATAAAAATCTTTTTCAAAATTATTTTGGGCTAGTGCACGTTTCTGGCTGTTGCTATCAATATATGGCTTGAGGAAGGCTTTCTGTCTAAATTTAATAATGCGGTGAACTCTTTTTAAAATCATACCCATTTCTAAATAAAATTTTAAGATGGTAAAGTGGACTAGATAGTTTTCTTTATCATACTGGGTGAGTAAAAGTTTGCGGCAAGGCTTATAGTCGGGTTGTCCACATGATTCTAAATCTTTATGAAATTGTTTCATAAAGTCGGAAAACATATCTTTACTCACTTCACCTGATTCGGGTGCGAGTGGAAAATCTACGGTTTTATGTTTAATATTATTTGGATAGATTAGATCTATCTCAAAATAATATCCCCAATCACCTTCATCTGGAATTGCTAGTATGTTGGAAGGGTTGGAGAAATGTTGAATATCACTATCATCTAACCAGCTAAACTCAGAGTGAGGTAGCGGTTTGGATAATGAACTACCATACAAATTATTTTGGTCATAATACTTCAGATGAGTCTGGTCATTGCCTACTATTTTTGATTTTAACCTATGTTTATTTACAAATGTGAGACCACCGCGAATTCCTCGCTCAAATAAATTATACATCTCTGGATCTTGTAAGAGATGAATGGTCTCACCAGTCATTTTAAAAGCAGACTTAAATGACATGGCTGGCAGACTGACAAAGTGGACGGGATCTAACTTATCTTCTTCTAATGCCACTCGTCGAAACTCCTGAAATACATCAGCCAGCAAAAATACATCTAACTTAAGGTAGGCAATCATATATTCACCAAATGTATGGCAGTCAAATTTTATCCATGCATCTTGTGCATGATCATAATCTTCGGTCTTACATTCTGCGCCGGTCAAATCATTTTTAAATTTATCTATGGGCGGAAGAGAAGTCTCGCCGAGTTTACTAATTGCATCAAAATATGCATATGGAAAGACTCCTTTCCGTGTGATGACTTCATCGGTTAGATTTGGGTATTGTTTCTTAAGATTTTGTGTTAGTGGAAGAGACTTTAGATTTTGCACGAGAGAGGCCAGTGATGCAGTCATAAATTGGTAGGAATCTAAAAATTTTATATCAAAATAGACCGTCTTATTTTCTTTAGTTTTATCGACAGGCACTTTTGCTATCATGGCCATAAACTTCTCTCTCGTTTGCGCTATTACATCAAGCTTCCACTCTTTCATTTGACCTAAACCTCCTTTTATTATCATATGGCTGTCGTAGCCCTTGAAATTATGGAAAATGACGGGTAATGTACGCCGTTTCATCCTAAGTGAAAAATTACATTTTGAACAGAGTGCGTTTCTAAATTTCCCAGTGATGTGATCATGGTCGCGCACTTTCTTAATCTTATCATCATCAAATGTTTTCCTACATTTGGGGCAAATGTTGCAGCTATCAAATTTTGCTTGATCATCTGCTGTCATATGCAATGATCTGCGATAGAGTTCACCATCATACTTTTGTTGAAATTTTACAGCCTGTTCGAGGAATTGTAGGAATTGGTAAATACAATCCTCACCTTGCCAGACGCGCATTTTATTTTGCCTACTCCTAAAGTGATCATGCCATACTTCATAGCAGGAAATGGCTGCTGCTCGATGGATGTTATCATCGATATAACATTCGATGTCAGCATAGATGACACGAAGAGGACTTAATTCATCACCATTCTCTCTATATGAAAACTCCTTATCTTTGGGCATGCGCTCCATTTGCAGTTTACCTCGCTTACACCATTCGTAATGAGTTTCAAATTTAGTTTTCCTCCTAAAGTGGCGAATACATCTGTCGCAGTAATATAACTCTCTACTAGAGTTTTCTAAGTGGTGTTATAAGCGAGAGATTTTGGGAATACCGCAGTAGTGCCATTCCTCACTATCATCCTGTTTTACTAATAACAGGTTTACTGTACGTTCATAACAACTCGAACGCGAGTTGTAGCGCACACCCTTCAATCCTTTTTCCCAAACATGGAGAACTATTTTGATGTTGTTCAATTTTTCAAATTTTTCTATATCTTTAATTTTCATATCGTCACTAGTACAGTCATCGAAGTTTAATTCATTCTCCCACTGCCTATAGCTATATGTGCGATTTCGATTCGCATTGATGTCATTATAGTGGAGAATGGAGAGGACAGCATATTTAAAACATTGCGATTCGCAATCGACATTGATGACTGCTGTTTTGTTTTTTAAATTTTTTGGAAGATTAAAGGAGCCTCGACCACTATGATTTCCTAATAAACTGATTTTAAATAAGGCGGACTCAATGCCGTCAAAAATGAGACCGCTATCGCGCTCGTTAAATTTATCAATATTTAATTTTAATCCTTGGATGTGAAAATTTATCCAAGACTCATAGTCTACAACCTCGGTTGCAGGAGAGGAGGGTATGTGAAACTCTAACCTCTCTATTATTTGTCCAGTATGGTGGTCGATTTTTACATATTTTATTTTAAGATAGATGAGCGCCTTCATCCTAAAATTGTCTAAATTGTTGAAGAGCGCTTCTATCAATGATGAATTTTGATGAAACCATTCCTCAAAGTTAGCAATGGTTTCTGAGGAGTCCATCTGGTAGTTCCTCACTAAATTATTTATGGACACCTCAGTGAGTCGGATAGAGGAGGTACCGTTGGTGTAGGTATCGTTCGTGTGTGTATGTTGAAGTCTGTGCGAAGATAGTTCAAAACGTGTCTCGAAAGACTGAATGCATAAATCGCAAGAAAAGGAGACATCGTTAACAGAATCATCCCTACCTTCGGAGATTGATGCCGGCTTAGGTCGGCAAACACCTCGCTTGATGTGTCGGGTGAGATCCCATTTCCTCGTGAAGATGTGCCCACAGTCAGCACATTCCCACTCGTTGCCATATCGCGACAGTTCTGAGCTGGAACTCGCATCACCTGAAAGAGAAATCATTCTATCATCTCTGTTCAAGTCTCAGTGTAGTGTTACAACCTACCTTGACTCAATAACTCTAAACTTTCCTCGAGAAGAGAGGACGTTGGTGATGAAGTTGATGCCTGAAATTGAGGAAGATGCTATTAGTCACACGTTTGAGGGAGATGAGAGAGGAAATCTTTAACTTACCATTTTAATGAAATATGATCAGACAGAATAATAGTCAAAGAGAGAGATCGTGCGTTCGTCACTTGTATGATTCACAGATTAAATGAAATGACATGAATGTCACTTTGCTTATATACTTTCATATTCATCATTCATTGGATGTTCATTCTGATTGGTTGCTTGTTGATACTTAAGAATTAGAAAACATTTCAAAGTCATTATTCACAGTCAACATGACAAGCCCTCCGACAACACCAAACACAAAATTCTCTTCTCCATGCTCAACACCAAAGGCGCTCGTTACACCAAACGCTCCAAGAAAGGCGAAGGTGGAGAAGGTGTACCAACTGGACAATATCAGGAAGTTATCATTACCAGCGGATGAGGAAGAGGAGAGTGTATGTGAGAAGGAGTGTCCCGACTTAACAGGCGTGAGGTGGAAGTATCTCCAGTACGATACTGACGATGTGATGGAGATCACCAGCACGAAATTCCTCCACCAATTATGGGAGTGGTACACCCCTAACTCCCAGCCACGAACTATGGCAGAGTGGGAGTATATTGATAAAGTGAGGCTCGCAGTGGAAGAACGATTAAAGCAACTGAACTGTTTTTGTTATCTATGTGAAGTCAGACTCTGGGACGATATTGACGATGAAGACCTTTTGAAATACATACCATAATAAATGTTTATTTCGTATTATCTTTGCTTTCATACTGACTTACTTGAATGGGGTTTTAGTGAATAATTTAACCATGTATACTTTTTCATTTGGAAATAGTAGCACGCTTAGTCTAACTTGTAAATCTTATGACACTTCATATGGCTGATGATGGTAGATGAAATAGTGTTAAATAAAATTAAGATAGCTTACATGATTCTGGGATAGCAATCGACTGCGATCCATGTGTAAAGAGCTTGTTAGACTACGGAAGAGAGAAGTGTGTTATGTTGCGTGTGGCGCGTGAGTGTCCTCCCATTTCATTCCATTCATGAATTCGTCTCATTGATAGAGACAGGTAGAACTCATGGTTCTCATAACGTATGCAATGGATAGTTTATAAGGTAACCTTCGACAGTTGGCTAAATGTCGCCCTGGCGCGAATGCATACTACGTTGAGACAGAGGCAATCACTTGCAAACATGACGCAGAGAGGTTTAACAAGATTGACCATTGCCGAATGTCCCTTGCGGTATACATAGCTACGGGTTTCACCGCCGTCCTATACAGGAACGCCCGTCGAAAGGAAGTATTACACCGAACTTCATTTGCAACGTTCAAGTTGACTGATAGCAGATTCAACTTAATGATAGTATTCGCCAGTCCGAAGACTGCCCAGGGCAAACCGCGTGGAGGTTCTATCATGTCTTGCCCCATGGTGGCCCTTAAGAGAGCCGATGGTTCGTTCTCGGGAGTAACGTCATCTTACACCCTACCAATTCTGCTGAGAGAGTCTTTGACTCTCTCTTTGGTAGCACTGTCGACTTTCACACTAACTGGCACATGACTAAAAAGTGGAATGTAGCGCCATTCCGTTGGATTGACAGCAGTTGCTGTCATCGGATTGCCAATCTGAGCAAGATTGTTGTGAACTCTGTCTTGCTCCTCTATTCTAGCAAATTCATCAAATAAATTTCGCGGTCTTAACTGCGGTCCGCGAGGAGAGTTGACTGCAGCGTTTGGCGTCTCCATGATTGAAATGAAATGAAATGAGAGGTAGTGGTTTATATACCCCTCTAATGTGATGTAACGTTCAAGTTGACTGATAGCAGATTCAACTTAATGATAGTATTCGCCAGTCTAAAGACTGCCCAGGGCAAACCGCGAGGAGGTTCTATCATGTCTTGCCCCATGGTGGCCCTTAAGAGAGCCGATGGTTCGTTCTCGTTGTATCTGAAAATAGAAGGAAAAATAGATGAAAATATATTCAAGTGATAGAGATGATATTAACTTACCATAAGAGAAAATTAGCCGGTTCGTGACCCCTTCGATGGTGGTGGCTCAGGCAAGTACTTGGCCGGCAGTTTTCGCTTCCGATGGCGCAATTCTTTGATGTTGCCATCATGCTTGATGGAGACATGGATACAGATCATCTCCGCCATTGCTCCCTCGTAGCATTCGAACGTGCTGTCGACATCCTCACTTTGCAGCAGAATGTCATCAACAATCCTGCTGTTGATAATTGGTAGGTGGAGTGTTGTTCTGCTCTCCTTGTGCTGCTCGTTCTCAGCCATTTTCATTTTTAGTTGCTCAATCTTGAGCTTAAGCACCCCTTCTTGCGATTTTAAATTTTTAATATTTGCTGCCTGCTCTTCAACTCGCTTTTCACTTTGCAGTGCCCTATCGCGAAAAGCCTCCAAATTTATGACCTGCGTTTTGAGGTTCTTGATTTCCTGGACTTGAGCTTTCAGGTTAAAATTTTCACCTCTCAAAGTCTCGCATTCGTTTCTAAAGCGACTCAGCTCATCTTTCAATTTATTGAGCGCAAACTCCTGGCTAACTTTGGCAGCCTGATCGTCCTTATTCCAGGCTAAAGTTTGGGCTTTAATCCCCTTCAATTTTTTCGGGGAAGATTGACTGATTGGCTTCGCTATTCCTTTAACGGGCACTACAACCTCCTCAGAGTCGGACTCGTCTGAGGTGTCTGAATCACTGCTTAGATCATTTCCTGTAGTCGGAACAGCAGGATCGGCTGTTATTGCATTCTGCAATTCTTCATTTCCTGTAGTCGGAACAGGAGGATCGGCTATTATTGCATTCTGCAATTCTTCATTTCCTGTAGTCGGAACAGGAGGATTTATAATATCTGCAATTGCATTCTGCAGTTCTTGATCCAAATCGACCAATTCAAAATAGGGGGCTATGATTTTGCCTATGTCCGAAGTTGTATAATTTGCGAACTTCACAACTGGACAGTTCTGATGCCTCTCATAAAATTTTTCGTGCTGCTTGCCTCTTAAAAACTTTTGGCAATGTGTACAGCCGGAAACAACACCTTTCTCAACATGAATGTGAGGCGTATTCTTATATTTATTCAAGTGGCGTTTAAACTCACCACCTCTCTTCACTTCACCACAAGAGCATTTTTTAAACAGAAATTTTGAGTTGCCACCCATATTCTGTAGAAGGAAAGATAAAATAGAATTACTGACAAGTAACATTGACAATCATTTTAAAAATACAACTAATATGTCATTCAATACTTGAGGATAGACAAGCTAGGCTGATGAATCCGTTACAGGCATTACTCAGAGGGGATCTTATCCCGACTCAAAGGCCTCGGCCCTCAAATCCAACCTCCCGCGGACAGAGCGTGCGTCATATCACTGTGTTGGTATTCAGACCCCGATTTTGACATGAAAACCGGTGGAGTTATTTACATCAGGAAGCAAGTCTCGAGCCGAAGCTCGCCTCTGACAACTTTATAAATGTCTTAGTTGAATTCAGAAGGTTTGAAAACCCCGAAAATTGCCAAAAATAGCGAATTTAAATTTTTCAATTTTTCAGCACTACTTATGAAATTTTATAAGTAGTCTATCACTTAGGGCAGGTCAATAGCGACCGAACCTTTTTTGAATCAAGTCAAACGGACTTGTAGAAGCAAAGTTACAAGCCTTTAAAGTTTTGGAGTCTTTTATGGCCTGGAGACGAAGGCCATCTCCTGGCTAACCTCTAAGTCTGACGCCTTAGCTGATATCAGCAATGAAATTTTCTAAGTCGGTTTCTTACAGAAACTCGGAATTTGGAATGTCCGAAGCTATCATCGGAGCTCAGAGAAACGACCTACCTTTGACAATCGTTCTCCTCTGAATGACAAGTCTCTGTCGGTTCCCAGCTTATATAGTGTGGGGCGATCAGCTGATGACGTAATACCCATCATCCAAACACTAAAAACCCGTCTATCTCCGGTTCTAGTGCTCCGATTGAGCTGGAAATACACCATTTCCATGTAGAATTTGACGCTGAATCCGAATCTGGCCTCCGTTTTCTCATCCGATGCTTCGTTTTGGCTCTACAGTAGGCAGCCATCGCAAAAATTCTAACTGTCGTTTTTCCGAAAAATGTTGAACATTTTTCTCGCCCATTGACTTGAAACTCTCCGATTGACATGAAACTTACCATACAGATAAAGAATTTCACGCTGATTCCAAATCTGAAATCCGTTTTCCCATCCGATGCTTCGTTTTGAAGCTATAGCCCAAAACGTCCCAAATTCTAACTCTGTCGTTTTTCGCCAATGTCCCAAAATCTTAAATGGTGTCTCACATCTAAACGAAGACAGATAGGAACAAGCCGATTCTTTCACTGAATTTGTCTCACTCTTAGCTTTCAAACGAGCTATCGCACGACAAAATCCGTCCACTAGAAGCCAAAATCGAAGCGAGCTGTCCAGAGGGGGGGGGGGACGTCAGTGAAATTTCAGAATTTGATGAAAAATGTTTTGGTGACGGTCCCAGGTCGAAATTCCACACTTTGGAAAATTTTCAAAATTTTACCCATACAAAGTCACTCTGACACTTAGGATTTTTTCAGGTAAGCGAGCTCCGACCTAAAATCTTGTAACCGCTCTAACTTTTGAACGAAGACAGATAGGAACAAGCCGATTCTTTCAGTGAATTTGTCTCACTCTTAGCTTTCAAACGAGCTATCGCACGACAAAATCCGTTCACTAGAAGCCAAAATCGAAGCAAGCTGTCCAGAGGGGGGGGGACGTCAGTGAAAATTTTTTCTCTCCGATTTCGCTGGAAACATCCTTCCTAACCCAAAATTTCACGTAGATTCCGAATCTGGCCTCCGTTTTCTCATCCGATGCTTCGTTTGGGCGCTACACACCAAAACATCCCAAATTCTAACTCTGTTAAAATTTTGAAGAAAAATTTTTTCTCACCGATTGACTTGAAACTCACCCTACCGATGCAGAATTTCACGCTGAACACGAATCCGACCTCCGTTTTCTCATCCGACCACTCCTTCCACTCGAAACAACCCATTTTACAACCCAACATTCAGCAGATTGCACCAAAAACATCACACACTATAGCCTCAAGACTAATCCTGGCGGTCGCCCAAGTCCACCACGACACTCTATCGTTCCAGAGGGGGGGGACTCAGACACGAAGCACCACGGCGGCCGACCACGACACTCTGCCGTTCCAGAGGGGGGGGGACTCAGCGATGGCGGCCATCTTGCGCTATCTGGTGTTTGTCACTTCCTTACTACTGACCAATTCGAAATCAACAGAACTTTATTAGAATGCTAGAGATAATGACAATTACATTTATGGATATCCATGAAAATTCAAAATTTCAAATACAGCGATTTGACAAATCATAGCACTACAACATCATTGTTTACAGCACTAGAGCGAGACAGCCATAGGTAACTTAAAGGCCAAACTAAAGCATGGATAGAGCCTTTGTACAAACATAGAAATAGAAAAGAGATGAATGAGATATGAAATCATAGAAAGTTTTTGCACTTCAGCAACAGAATCCATTGATCGTAAACTCCATAAGGTCCAACCGGTCAGACTTTAATATCGATCATATTGTAAATCAACTCCAATTCTGTGCATTCTTCTTGAACTAACTTCTTGAGCTTCTTGAGCGACTGTCAGCAATAAATCGACTAATATTTAGCCATGAATCAATATAAAAATACAACCATGAAGCCATCTGATGTTGCTTGCAATCATATGAAAATAAGCAATCTAAATTTTGAAAAATCCATGGAATCAAAATATGGCATAACGTGCTATAAAATGTCAACTACAGTGCATAACGCATTAACATCAGAAATTTTCACCGAGGGTAATACATCAAAATTTATTACCTTCAATGCCAACATTGAAATCTCAGCAACTAATTGTGTCCTTCGAAATCAGATGCCTATCAGGTTACATGTGATGCAAATATACATGTTTAACTAGAAACAAACCCAATCCTAGATGAATTATACCGGAAGATTATCCAAGCAACTAATTATGACCTTCTCCAGAAATTCAAGTTTAATTTGTAACACAGCCACTTAAACAATAACATTAGACCGGAAGATTCGACCAGAGGATAATTATATCACAGATTCTTACATCATAGACTTTTCCTTCTATTCCTCGCATTCTTTCCAATTTGTACACCGATCACCATCGTCAATTTGTACACCGATCACCATCGTCATCCATTTCATCTACACCTAGTTCTTTTCTAACCGGGATATTCGACCAGAGGATAATTGTATTCCAATTCTTGTATTATACACTTTTTTCCTATATTCCTCGCATTCATTCAAATATTTACACACCTATCAAAGCACTAAAATCATTTTCATTTGTACCATGTTGTTTTCCTAGATTTTTGAATCTCTTACAATTCACTAACATACAGGGTGTTCCAAGAGTCTTTTCCAATAATAGAATCTATATAAAAGGTATAAAACACACTGTATTATGGAACCGAAGTGCGCAAGCAATAATCCTTCATGTCCGAATTCTAAATCTGATTGAAATTGTGACATGATCATGTGTCAAACTGAATTGCAGATCATAACACGGCAATGAATAGTGTTCACCCTCATAGATTTAAGCGCTAAATTAGCGATGCCTTTTTGACTAATTTGTGACTTGGCGTTCTGTTTGACGAACACTGTCGATTAAATGGCTACCTTTACAATTGAAGAGAAGGTCATGGCGTTTGCATGGGCGTTTGCTCACAGCAATAACGATGAAAGCAGACGGCTTTCCAAGAACGATGTGACAAGGAGCCTCCCAGCAGGAAGATAAGAGCATGCTGGAAGACGAAACTTGTCGAAACGGGGAGTCTTGTGGACGGCAGACCACGATCAGAAAGACCAGTAGCAGCTTCAAACGATGAATCCAAAAATGCTGTCATAGCAGCAGTCGAAGAAGACTCCCAAGTTTCTACTCGCCGGCTTTCCGAAGAACTCGATATTTCAGGAAGTCGGTAATGACAATTCTCAAAATGGAAGGTTATCATCCGCATAAGCCTCATTACTCACAAGTGCTGTACGACGGTGACGAAGGCAGGCGACTTCAATTCTGTAAAGCCATGTTGGACCGATTTAACGAAGATCCTGTATTCCATCGAAAGTTGTTGTTTTCTGACGAATGTGTCTTGTGATTGCATGGTGATGCGAACAAACATTATGTGCATTTTTGGGGCAATGAAAATCCTCATGAGCGGTATCGCAGCCCAAGAAAGTCTCCAACTCTGACGATATGGACTTGCATTGGGTATTCAGATTTTATTGCCAATGATGTGAGTGAATCTGCAATGAATTCTGAACGTTGCTGCACCATTCTCCAGACCAAATTGTTCTTTACTATCAACAACACCAAGAGAAGTTCTTTCATCAAGATGGCGCTCCGCCACATTATAGTCGCAATGCAAAAAGGATTTTGAACGAACTATTGCCCGGCCATTGGATCGGTAGGCGTGGAGCTATTGAATGACCGGCACGATCGCCTGACTTAACTCCATGCATTGGTTTTGGAGTTGTCTCATGTCCAAACTTTTTCCTCTTCATGAGACGTATCCTAACCGGGAAGCATTGAGTGCAAGAGTTGTTGAAGAAATGGAAGCCACTCCTCTTCAAATGTACAGAGATTCCTTCAAAAACTTTCAACGTCGTGTGAGGTTGTGTCACGATCAAGGTGGGATTTTTTTTGAAGAATGAATGAATAGAAATTTTTGCATTGTATATATGTATTATTATAATTTCATAATTATGCCTTCTAATTGTTTTGCGATTCGAGGTAATTGCAGAGTTACGATCATTACTTTTTCTGCGAATTTCATTATCGGAAATGACTTTTGAACCACCTGGTGTGTTCAACATCTTCATAAACTTTACATACATCACATTTGCGCTCCTCATCGTCTCTATCCATTTTGTCATTTAACAGCACCGCTCCACAAATCCATCTTCTAGCAATGTTGCTAGCTCGCTCAGTTACCTCTAATTTAATTTCATTGATTTTTTTCTTTACTTCTCCATAGAATTTCAGACTTTTTTCTTATCAATATTTTATTTCCACATTTCATCATCTTTCTCGTTTAATATCTGTATTATATCTTTTTCTTGTATTCTTCAAATTTATCCTTGTCTAAATTCAATTCTAACATAAGATTTTCACAGTCTTCTATCCAATTTATTTGACTATTCCATTGTTGAAGTATTGTATTTCGCAGTTTTTTAGTTTTGGTCATGATATGATGCAGCAGTAGAATTTTATTTTTCTTATCGCGCCATGTTAGATTAGATAATAGGAAAATAGGATATTCCTGTTGCGCCAGCTGTTTCTTTAATTCTCAATGCTTTTATAGCTTCCATAGTCTCTGTCTCATGTATGAAATATTTTTCTGGTAAAAGAGGTTTACTAGTGATCAAGTTTTATTGCTTCCTTTTTTGATTGTTGGTTTGTCCCTCCTCCAATGTACTTTAAATGTTTTTACTCCGCCAAAACTTTTCCATACTTTTTCTTCTGTGGAAAGATGCTTCCAGAAACTTATAATCAAATCATTAGCATCTTCATATTCAAGATGATTTTCATCGTTCTTATTTTGTATTATTTTGATTTATTTTTTGTTGCGATGTTTACCCATCATCTTCTGTATCTCATTCCATTTGAAATTGTTAGCATTTTCGTTCACGGCTGTTTCTCTACATATTCTAGCATTTCCCTTGCAACCATTTCTTTTATTTCAGTTTTTATTGCAATATATTTATTCAAGAATTCAGAATGCCGTTCAGACTCTTTTCCTCTTCTAGCATGTCTAGCTTTCTTATTATAAAATCTTCTAATTTTTATCTTATCAATAATACTCTTGCTAAATTGATATGATTTGTTTCTGCATTTGTTTTCTTTGGTTAATTGATATTTGTTTGCTTCTGTGCACATCGCTTCTTCGATTGATATGAAATCATCCTTCTCTATTTTGTCTATAACATTGCACATCGATTCCTCAAATGATTTTTATTTTTTGTATTGCTCCTTGACCAGAAAAATTTAATAGGCTATGTGTTTGAGACTTATTGAACATGTTTTCTTATCTTAATATCCAATGCTATGTCAATTATGTTGTGATCACTTATATTCACTTCTTTTTTGTCATCAATGTGAATAGATAAGAGCAGGTCCTATCTTAACAAGTCCTTCATAATCATCAAGTTTTCGTCTTCTATTTTAAGTTCTTCTGCTTTTGTATGTTTTTTGCCCTTCCATATAAACATCAAACCTCCTCCTTTTTTACTTGTTATCTCTCGTTTTCCTATCATTTTGTAACTGAAAGGCATGTTTATAATAAAAAAATAATTAATAAATGCCTCTGCTATGTGTCTCACATAGAATAAGCATCATTCTGTCTTCAAGCACTTCTTCTAATTCTGCTAATTTGTTGCTACTAAGTCCATGTGTGTTAATATGCCCGATCTTGTTCTCATCTAGTTCCATTTGAGAAAAGTGCTATTTCAAATTCATAATCAATGATAATGCTTGTCTTTAACAACAAATTTGTTGTCTTGAATAAAACAACTGTCCTCTCTTTTTTCTAACATTTCTTGGATCAATTTCTTTCTTGCTTCCCTTTCTATTGGGTGAACCATTTACCTTTATTCACTATTGCGCTTCCATACAAATAACTGTATTCACCGATCTTTCTTCTTTCTCTAGCTTCCTCTAAGAAATTTTCGCCTGGCTTCTCCTTGTTCAGATATTCATCGATGAAAACTTGAGCGTACTTGATTATTTTTCTAAGTTTTCTGTCTACAATGCTGGTATCCTTCAACTCCATTTTTCAAAAAATTTCATTCCTGTCCTATTCTTTCAATTTTACTGAATTCCACCTCAATGTCAGTGATAAAATTGAGAAGATCGGTCACCTTTTGTTCATTTCTTAGGCCCTTGATAGCTATAAATCTTCTCGTTACTGATTTGTTTGTTGATAATTTTTACTTCTTTTTCAATATTCCCCTCTTAACCACCTCATTCTCAGGAAGTTTGTTCCTTTATGGAGCGTTTTCTTCTGTTACTATTTCAATTTTCTCCCTAACTCTATTTTCAAAAGCTTCTAGATCTCCATCAATCTTGTGATGTGCGTAACTAGATTAACACGAATTTCATATTTGATATCGTTCTTTATCGTACCTTCCACTTGATCAATTTGTTTTGCACATCTTTCGAATTTCTCTATACTACATTTAATATCTGTCATCTTCTTTACTGCTTCTATTATCAAATTCTCACACCTTTCAATTTTTTTCAAATGAACATATCCCATACAACATTCTTTTGTTTTTACTTGCACTTTCACTCATCCCTCTTAGATATATTCATCCTTACCCATGTTCCAAAGCACTCACAACCGAACTGTACCTTTTCATAGTGCATTTGTTTCAACTTTGAGATGTTCTATCGGAAACAATCTCCTTAGTTATCTCCTATGTAAGGTAGGGGTCTTCAAATGAACTAATTTTATTGACTTTTACTGCACTACTTTTTAATTGCCTGTACTTTTCGCGGGAATTGTTTTTACTACCTGCTAGCAATGTTCAGGTGAGCAGAGTTTTCTTGTTGTGATCTTGGTCGGGATTGCTTGTTCTGGCAATTCCGGTCAACATGGCAGAATGCAGTGATGATCTTATTGACGATGATGACATCTGTATTCTAGCGGAGGAGACTGTTTCCCGTGCACAACAGCTGCTAATTAAACCGGAGCCACGAGACTCTGAGGCCGTTGTTTCTTCACCCCGACGACAGCCGGGAGAATTACCCCGAACCAAATCGGGAGACTCGCCTCGACGGAAGTCGACCGTTAAGGAGATCGACCCACCGGCAAGCCCGTGGAGACACCCGCTTAGTATAGGCACCGCTTCACCTCGGCGACTGCGTGTACGCTGGGAGGACCAGGCCGACGACAACTCGCCCGGATCGACGCCCCCGTTAATGGTAAGTGCTATAAAGACTACAGTAGCTCCTAGCGTAGAACCACAAGCAAGTTACACTGGTGGCAGCGGTGGGATTCACGCTAGAGACACGTCAACATGGTTGCGTGTTCCACTCAACGCATTTCCCGTATTTGACGGAGGTAATTTTTCTATTTACCATCAACGGATAAGTGCCGCTATGAATACTTATCCAGAGGCCGAGCGTTACCCTATTTTTGCCGCAAAATTAGGAGACAACGTCATCGAGTGTTTGTGTGATTTTTTTCCTGGGGGTCTTGGTCACTGTTCTTTTGAGCAAGTTGTGCAGTGTCTACTGATGAAATACCGGGAACACTCAAAGCCACCGATAGACAGCAGCCTACCGAGAGAGCAGACAGGTAAGTACGAAAAATTGAGCATGAAAAATGTACCAATTTTTCAGGGGGAATCTGATGAAGATTTTGACATATGGTTTCGCCGAGTATCTATGTATTTGGATACCTACCCTCCACAGGAGAGAATTCATAGACTCTGTTCCCAGTTGGGAACAAAACCATTCGAGTTCGTGCAACATCGACCGGATGAGGTACTAAACAGTTTTGATATGCTTGTCGAGTCTCTGAGGAGGAAATACGTTATACCGATTAATATGTCGAGGGCGCAAGAACTTTTTTATTCCAGGTATCAAAGGAATTCTGAAGATTTGCAAGATTTTGAGGGAGAATTACGGCGATTAGTAAGGATTGCCTTTCCGGCTCAACCTTCCTGGAAACAGGAGGAGGCTATTCTTCAAAGAATGCTTGCCGGCACTAGCAATGTCGAACTCTCTCGACATTTCACGTTCAGCCCACCCCTCTCGATAGAGCATCTCTATCACGCAGCAGATTTGATAAAAAAGAATCGTCTGCTCAATTCGGACTCAAGGGTCGAAATAAGTAGGCCTACGGGAGGATCATTTCCACTGTCAGGGTCATCCTTCCAGAAAAATATGCCACCCTATCGATCCGCAGATGTTCGCAGGAGCTTGTCTCCTATCCGACCGCCTACTCCACCAAGTCTGCCTGAAGTACGGAGGAGTCCATCTCCTGTACGGGCACTACGGCCTCCTACCCCTCCAAGACGCTCTTTTTCTGGTGAGGAGAGAACTGATGAACAAGTAAAATGTTTCAAATGTGGAGAGAAAGGACATTTCATGAGGAATTGTCCATTTTGGGGAAATAGATATTTAAACCACTGAGGCTGGAACACTCCGCGGACGGACGGACTGATTCCGCAGCCGGTGAGAAACCGTCTGATGTTACAATTCAAACCCCGAACCGTAACGTTATTCAACTGCTTTTAAACCATAAACCGCGTACCGCTATGATAGATTGCGGAGCAGATCGTAGCGTGATTGATGTTGAAACGTGTCGAGAGACAGGCGTTTCGTACACCCGCAAGGAGATGCCAAAGTTTGACCAGCCTGACTGTTCCAAACTCAAACCTATTGCAGAAGTTAGCATACCATAGAAGTCGCGGGCGAATGTTTCAACCAGACATTTATAGTCTGTGAACGCCTCAGGAGTCCTATAGTTATCGGACTGGATTTCATTATGTCATATGGAGGATGCGCGGACTGGGTAAGTAACACGTTTTATCTTTTCGATAAAGCAGTCAGCACACCGATCCTGAGGAGAGTCGAAACATACCAGGTGAGTGTGCATCTAGCACGAGATACGGTAATTCCTCCCAAAAGTGTCGCATATCGTCTCGGGAAGTGCGAGGAATTTCCTATTCCTTCCCTCAACTTACTCACCGCTCAGCGAGATCAATTACCAGACGGTGTCCTCTTGGCAAATGCCGTATGCGAGCCCAGAGACAACCAAATTTGGCTTCAGCTAATGAACATTACTAATGCTGATGTCCGACTACCTGCCGGTCGCGAAATTGCTACTATAGAACCAATCGAGGTTTTGGCAAAGTCGGCGGATCAAACAGACCAAGTAAGTTTTGAAGCTTCACCTACAAATATAGAAGCAGCTATAACACAGTTGGACGAGACAGACCTCAACACGGAGGAGAAAGAGGAGGCCGCCCAAGTGTTACGCTCCTATGAAGACGTATTTGTAGAGAAAGGTAAGAAATTGGGTCGCACAACTCTATTATATCATCAGATAGACACCGGACCCCACGCTCCAATCAAGATTCCGGGGCGCCGAGTACCGCCACACCAGAGGTCTGAGGTTGACACGATGCTAGATGACCTCATCAATGATGATGTAATTCGACCCAGTTACAGTCCCTGGTCCGCTCCCATTCTGGTAGTGAAAAAGAAAGACGGATCTCTTCGTTGTTGCGTTGACTTCAGGAAGCTGAATGAGATAACTGTCAAAGACGCTTATCCCATACCTCGTATAGACGAGAGTATCGACGCCTTAAGTGGATCACGTTATTTCACAGTCCTAGACTTGAAGTCTGGTTATTTTCAAGTACCTCTGGACGAGCAGTCCAAAGAGAAAACTGCTTTCTCCACTCACCGCGGCCTATATGAATTTAACGTCCTCCCTATGGGGGTGACGAATGGTCCAGCTGTTCTGGCGCGTCTGATGAATAATGTACTCGCCGGTCTGACATGGTCAGCCTGCCTCGTTTACCTCGATGACACCATAGTCATGGGGAGGACATTTAAGGATCATTTGCGAAACCTGCAGGCTGTCCTGCAGAGATTCCGTGAAGCGAATTTGCAACTGAATCCTAAGAAATGCCAGTGGTTCAAATCTAAAGTTAAATACCTTGGACATGTAGTCTCTCGCAAGGGAGTCCACACAGACCCCTCTACCATTGAGAGAATAATCAACTGGCCCATTCCTAAAACGCAAAAGGAGCTGAGGAGTTTCATAGGACTCTGCAGCTAGTATCGTAGATTTATTCAAGGGTTTGCGAAAACTGCTGGGCACTTACATCGCCTCACTGGTAAAAATGTAAGATTTGTTTGGACAACCGAATGCCAAACCGCTTTCGAAGAACTCCGCTTCAAGCTCAGTAGTGCCCCATTATTAACATTACCTGATTTCTCAGAGAACGCAGGATCTTTTATCCTCGACACAGACGCTTCTGAAAAAGCCATCGGAGCTGTGCTGTCCCAAAAATGTCGTGATGGTCTCGAGCGAGTAGTAGCGTATGGGAGTCGCTGCATGACAAAGCCAGAGCGCAATTACTGCGTTACACGCAAGGAAATGCTAGCCATGGTCTACTTCGTTCACGAGTTCCGTCCTTATCTGTTAGGCAAGCATTTCATTCTGAGGACAGACCATAGCGCTCTCACCTGGCTTATGTCATTCAAAGAGCCTACTGGACAAGTGGCACGCTGGATACAAAAATTGCAAGAATATCGATTCTCAATTGAATACCGGTCCAACCCTAAGCACACAAATGCCGATGCTCTATCCAGGCGGCCACACAGGCGCCACGGAGAATGCCCCTCTTGCGAACCGAATGCTGCGCAAATTTCGTTAATCCAGTGGCCATTCTCATTGACTGCAGGGGACCTCCTACAAGCACAACAAGCATACCTGCCGACGGCAGAGTTAAGTGCCTGGATCACGGAGAGAAGACAACCCCCATCAAACGCCACATATCGCATTCAGCAAGATTACATCAAGCACTTTGACTATTTCAAAATTTTTGAAGGGCTCTTACATATCAAAAAGCCTGACGACACCGACTGGCGTCTAGTCCTCCCACCAGAGTGGAGAAATATTGCTATTCACCAGTATCATGACAATCCCACGGGAGGCCACAATGCTAAGGCCACTACGTACCAGAAAATTAAATCTCGGTTCTGGTGGCCAAAGATGAAAACGCAAATAAGCGAATGGGTTGACACCTGTGGAGTCTGTGGGCAATGCCGTGGTCCTAATCCAAAGACGGTAGCCCCACTACAACCCATTGAGTCAAGCGAGGCGTTCCACCGCATAGCGCTGGACATCATCGGACCCCTTCCAACCACGCTGAAAGGAAATCGTTTCATCCTGGTTATGGTGGACATTTTCACCCGTTGGGCAGAGGCTGTGCCCTTACCACAGCACACTGCAAAACATGTGGGTAATGCAGTTCTCCACAGCTGGGTCACCAGATACGGTGTTCCGAAGGAAATTTTGTCTGACCAGGGCAAAGAATTCGAGTCGGCAGTATTCCAGCACTTCTGCAAGGTGCTAGCAATTAAAAAGATCCGTTCTTCACCATACAGACCCTCTACTAACGGGGCGGTAGAGAGATTAAACCGCACACTGAAAAATTTGCTGCACACTCATGCTGCGCAAGATAGACGCAACTGGGACGACACCATCCATTATTGTATGTGGGTCTACAGATCGAATGTCCATCACTCCACGGGATATTCCCCCTCTCGCCTAGCCATAGGTAGGGAGTTAAGGTTCCCGATGGACATTCTCTTCGATTCGGTATCCAGCGCCAACATAGAAGCTGAGAATTATGCTACGTGGATACAGGAGAGTCTGAAAGCAGCTGCCGACGGGGCTCGCAAAAACCTTATTCTAGCTAAGCAGCACCAGAAGACCCAATATGATCACCACGCTACGAAAGTGCCCACCTATAAAGTTGGGAATCTAGTGTGGTACAGAAATAGGACTCCCGGACCTGGTAAGTCCGCAAAACTTTCAAGGCCATGGGATAGACCATACTTAGTGACACGAGTGCCAAGCCGGACCAACATAGAAATCCGCAACCCAGCGAGACCGGGAAGAATGTCAACGAAGTAAAGCCATGCCCTAGGAACGTCAGATTGAATTCAACTGACAAAAAGACAAGGAAGGTGCATTTCCAACCAGTTCCCGAAATCCGAACATTTACACCAGACTCCTCTCCTTACAAGGTCGGACAGACTAACACTGTTCCCCCTCCCTCAGTGGAGAGACCAACCGTCAACATCGACGAGCATTGCTTATACAGTGATGACGACAGCGAGTCTTCCTCAACGTCTGGAGACCCAATCGAGAATGAGGAAGTGATTTACCTAGACGAGCAAGACTTAGACCAGCCGTCGGATTCAGACGAGATAGGCTTAGGAGAAGTAATTTATATAAGCTCCGACCCTATCCTAGACTCGGACTTCGATTCCGACATCTGCATCTCTCACCTGTTAATGTCAGACGATGAGGAAGAGGAGCAGTTAGTCGGAGCCATCAATTTTGGGGAGGGGAGGATCCCTCAGGATCTGCTGGAGTCCTGGAGGTACAGTGTGGTCAACCACTGCCTCCACGACACACGATTGCCCCCGCACCTCAAGGTCGCCTATCCAACCGGGAAGGGATGGATCAACTCGGTCGCCGAGGCCTCTTTTGCAAAGATCATGGCAAGTCTCCGCAGCCAATCTGAGACGTCTAGGCGGATCAAGGCCACCGAGAAGCGCTGGACCGGGTGGGTACGGTACCACCCCCAGCTACTGCCCAAGTTGCCGAGATGGCGTCAAACGCTTCTCCAGCTGCAACCCCGAGACCCACAGCCACCGATCAAACCACGCTCCATCTTGCGACCACCACGGAGCGTGAGAGACGACCAGCCGTCGACCAACACAAGCCTCGCGCAGGACACAATCGACCGGATGACATCCGAGATAGCGAAGAATGTCCTCCAAGTCCTCAGGCCCAACCGCGAGAATTCGCGAGACAGGGCAAGACCACCCAACCGCGGCAATTCGCGAGATATGGTGAGGAATAGGATGCTGAAGGATATCCATCCTGCAATGAGGAGGATCCAAGCGCGGCGAATGGACGCAGAATCCAAGGAAGACTTACGGACGAGGTCAAGATCTCCTGCAGCCCGTACCCGGCAACCGGTAGATGCAAGCCGAGACAGCCGCAAAATGACGCTGGTGGTTGGCGATTCTAACTTCACCCGCCTGCCTTTTACCGCTGCCCCATATCGCTCGATTGCGAGACCGGGCCTCCGAGCAGCGCAAGCTGCGGACACTGTACGCCAGTGCGATGTGCGCCGCAATGACGTTGCCGCAATCGTCGTGGGTGTAGGAGTAAATGACCGCTCGGCGAGAAGCATCGAGGAAGTCCGGGCCGGGTTCCGTTCCCTGAACGAGGAACTTCAGCGGAAGTTCTCCGGCATCCCGATGTTCTTCATCGACGCGCCCGCAGACAAATTTGGTCACGACCGGCGCATGAGAGATCGCCTCCACAGCATCAATAATGTAGGGGCATGTTTTTTTACCCCAATACATTTTAAGCCGTCCGTGGTGAACACGGGAGACCCGCACTACACTGCGGAGGAGCGCCACGCACTTGCGCGATACGCGGAGCGGATCATCCGCCCACGTCTACCCCGTGTTTAGACTGGCACCGCTCGCAGGAGCGAGACCTTCTTCGTGGAGGAGGGGATAGTGTAAGGTAGGGGTCTTTAAATGAACTAATTTTATTGACTTTTACTGCACTACTTTTTAATTGCCTGTACTTTTCGCGGGAATTGTTTTTACTACCTGCTAGCAATGTTCAGGTGAGCAGAGTTTTCTTGTTGTGATCTTGGTCGGGATTGCTTGTTCTGGCAATTCCGGTCAACATGGCAGAATGCAGTGATGATCTTATTGACGATGATGACATCTGTATTCTAGCGGAGGAGATTGTTTCCCGTGCACAACAGCTGCTAATTAAACCGGAGCCACGAGAATCTGAGGCCGCTGTTTCTTCACCCCGACGACAGCCGGGAGAATTACCCCGAACCAAATCGGGAGACTCGCCTCGACGGAAGTCGACCGTTAAGGAGATCGACCCACCGGCAAGCCCGTGGAGACACCCGCTTAGTATAGGCACCGCTTCACCTCGGCGACTGCGTGTACGCTGGGAGGACCAGGCCGACGACAACTCGCCCGGATCGACGCCCCCGTTAATGGTAAGTGCTATAAAGACTACAGTAGCTCCTAGCGTAGAACCACAAGCAAGTTACACCGTTAATATGATCAGCTGGAGAATTTGAATTTAAAATTATATATGTGTCAAACAAAAATATTTTGCATCCTTTCTCATTTCCAAGCTTTTTCCATCAGAACATGTTTTGTCAGATAGTGATGTCTTCGCATGTGCCGAGCCCGCACACTTGGTTGCAGGTGTTGCTTTTTCTGTGGCTTTGGCTGTCATACTCGAAATTTGCAATTCATCATCAAGCACCTGCAAACATGTAGAATATTTATGGAAGCAAAGGCAAGCTTCTCTAGAGTGGTGCATTGAATTGGAAAACAAACAGTGAATCAGGAAAGAGCAGTGACAACGTGATGTTTCTGATGGACAAATCACGACAGACAAACGAATTTATGATATGTAAAGCAATTATGAATTTTTTGTCATTCTATTTCACTCATTGTGGAGGAACTCTTGATGACATTGTTGCTACTGCAACTGGTTGCAATTATGTACATCAGCTTTTCATGAAACATAAATCCATATATATGCACAAATCAAAGGACTTCAAGCAAATGTTCCACTCATCATCTCCAAAAATCTACATTCAAAGAATTCAATGACATTATTCTTTTAGGGCAATATTCGGTGATGGCAAGAATACAGCAGAAAATCGGTTTTCCGATATCCTTCGATGCCATGAAAAGAGGCATCTGCAAAGGACGTGCCGCTAATATTTGTTTATATTTTGACATCTTTGTTTATATCACTCGATATCAATTAGCCTCTCTTTCAGCTAGTGCCTACAATTTCAAATGTATACGATTCCTTGCATTAGTGTTTATGAGCCTTATTCTAAGTTCCACTTAATAATAAAAACAGCATAGTAGCTCTACATTACTTCTGCGGATATTGCAGCTGTGAGAGGATATCAGTGAAATTGTTTTTTTAGTTGATTTGCATGCAATTGCCACGAAATAAACTGACTATATTTGTTTACTTTTTTTATTAAACCTGGACACTATAAATACCCTCCCGTTTAAAGCTGGAAAAATGCAGTTGCATTATTGTGTCATATACGTGTATTTTGAATCAGCAAGTCGAAAGAGATGAGCGAAATTAGGGCAGCCACTGATCAACAATTCATCATAATTTGTCAACATGCATAAACAAAACAATTTCAAGACGGTCAGCTGATCATTCGTTACTTGCAATTATTTTTTCTATTTATTTTAATCGATCTTTATGTTGTGAGAATTGCATCCAAATTAATTGTTCTAATTGAAGATGATTGACAGAGCACAGACATGATCCAGTTCTATATTGTGGTTCTTTTACTTGAACAGACAATATTATTCCTATCTGTTACTCACAGTTAAGGCCTATCTGTAGATTATCCTTTCGTGCTCACAATTCAGCGTATGACTTAGGACTGTGATATTGTTCATGTCAGCAATTAGCCTAATTGAATTATTCTCGCATTCATCAAGTTATTCAAAATAGTAACTTTCTGAACTTTCTTGAGTAGGCCCTTGTGTGTAGTGACCAATCCACTAGTTTAAGCAAACTCGCTCAATTTTTGCTATTGCTGCTATCTCATATGCAGCAGTAGTCTGGAATCTTTCGGTGAGACCTATTTCTAAAATACAATATGTGACTGCTCATTAACGGTTGGTGAATTTTGTTTCATCGAATGTGTTAATCGTTTCATGTTCCTTCGATACTTTTTGCACTGCTGTTCATTGCTGTTCATATACCCCTACATTTTAGTTTCCATGCCAATTCCAAGAAAATCATAGTTACCTTTTGGTTTAATTTCAATAGATTACAAACCTGCAATCATTTTTGCCTCAATAATCAACCAAGTTGCCAATGTGCTTACCGCCATGCGATATGTGTACGAGATTACAAGCATATTTAAAATTGTAGCTACTTGATCTTAACATTCCCATTTTGCCGATTAAAAAAATCTCCGTGATAAAGACAGATTGTTCGATCCAAAGTCATGTTCCATGTCTGGGAGCTGGGTTTTTCTTGCCAACAGCAGTCAATCTAATATGGCCTATTATTCCGTAAAAGTTAACTGTATCTGAATTTTTTAACAACAAATTCTCGAAGAAATATCATTCTTCGAAAAAGGTTTCGACATCAGTTGTGGCAACAGAATGACAACAGTGCATGAGACAACTTGTCTGATAACTGAAATGTACATTTTTGCAATAGTTGATGTAATATTATACAAAAGGGAAAAATAAACGTAATTATGCATGGTGTTTCAACTGATCCCGTGGATTATAGAGCAAGCATGTTGACTTTAAAAGGCTTGTACTCTGTTCATTTTTTTCACAAAATTTAATTAAAGTAACTGTTCAAAGTGTTCACTGCCATTTTCATCACACAAGCGACTCCGTCTGAAGAAGGAATCAAGCGATTTTCTGATTGCTGATATTGGCATTGAGTCAAGTATCGAAACCAGTCGCGTCGATTTCTCAAATCGCCGGGGTCGATATTTGCGGTATAGGCGATCTCTCACGTAAACCCATAACCAAACGTCGTTGACATATGTATATATACACTCAAGGAAAAAAATAAAGTACCCGTTGGACATTTAACTATATTATTGTCTATTTCGAAAACAACAAGACAATACGCACTACTTGTGCTTCAGAGTCGATCACAGAAACAATATCAATACACGTATAAAGTCACGAAAGGCGTACTAGTACATAGAAAACAGTCAAAATCTCGTATAATCACCAGCATCCAGTACTGCTTCTACGCGATCACGCATTGAACTGATAAGAGAACCTCGATAATTGACATCCATCAGTTCATTCCAAATGACATCAAGCGTAGCAAAGAGTTGGTCACTGTCTTCTGGGTCCTCATATTCTATTTGGAGTTTCAGTTCCATCTGTGCCCACACGTGTTCGATAGGATTCATGTCGGGACTAAATGCAGGCCAGTCTAAGGTAGGGATTCCATTGTGTTGAAGGAACAGTTTCGTCCGGTTTGCCGAATGTATCGGTGCATTGTCTTGCTGGAAGATGCCACCTGCTTGATTGTATTCCATACTGGAAGAAGATTGCCTTCAAGGATGTCGATGTACTTTTGTGCATCCAATCTCTCTTGAATTCTCACCAGGCTCGTATGTCCATTACTTGAGAATGCACCCCACACCATTACATGCGCGACAGATCTGTTCGGAGTACGGCAGACGTAACGATCCGTGTACCGATCTCCTATCGATCGACGGACATACTGTACTCGTGACTGACCGAAGCAGAATTTCGATTCGTCAGAAAACACCACTTTCTTCCACCTCGTCAAAGTCCACGATGACTTTTCTGTAGCCCATTCCAATCTGCGATGTTCATGATCTGCTGTCAAGGCTGTCTTTCTAGCTGGTGTAAATGCCTTGAGGCCACCGCTCAGCAATCGATTTATTACGGTCCTTCTGGTGCATTCTAGATTTAGGTTTTGCTTAATTACTCTGGCAGAGCAAAAAGGATGGTTCGAAGAGAAAGTTAAAATTTCCTCGTCATCTTCTTCAGTTGTACTTTTCCTACGGCCACAAGAAGCTCGATTGGTTGCTTTGGCATCTCCACCAGCTGATAGCCTCTGTAGGTACTTTCTGACTGTGTTCTCTGATATCTCGAGGCACTCAGCAATTTTAGGTCTTGAAAAATTCGCATGAAACTTTAAGGCGTAGATTTGACCTCTCTGGAATTCAGTCAAATCACATCCACGTGTCGCCATGACTAATTTGCCAATGCTACGATGCTGTCAATGATTGTGGTGTATGTAGCTAGCGGATTGAACAGAGTAGAGTTCGGTATGCATGAAAGAACAATGAATGGAATCACAGCATTAGGCCTCAGCTACACTGAAAGCAAAGCAAACACGAGCGTCCCAAGCGTCTCGAGTAACCGCATGTCCGCAAGCTATCAATCCCTCTAGTTTGCTTTGCGTGCATTATGGAAGTCTACAAATGCTGCAATGATGACTTTGTATTTGCTGCAAAACGCTTGGAAAAGCTCGCTGTGTGATTGAGGCCTAATGACTGAAATGATAAATTTGTCACTGTTAACATAACTTTTTCCACCGGGTACTTTATTTGTTCCTTGAGTGTATATGACCGTATGACATATATACATATATATATATATAGATATATATATATATATATATATATATATATATATATATATATATATATATATATATATATGTATGACCGTTAGGGTGTGGCTGTTCTCACGATTTTTAGTTAACTTTGAGATATCCTGTCTATCTTTTTTTGTGAGTGAGGCATATTGTTTAGAACATATTGGCCAAGTTTTGTCGAAATATAAGCTGTTCTAGGGGCTCTTCATTGGATTTCAAATTACTAGCAATATTCAAGAAAGCCATCAACTGAGATAATTGTTCCTTTCAATGATATCATATACATGTAGCATATATATGGATGGGGCCTATCCGATTGTTGTGTGCTGTTCCTTTCTAATGGAGCTCAATTTTGTTAATAATCAGATTACAAAACATTGACCCAGTTTAAGAAAAAGATGAATTAATACATTTATCGGCATTCATTTTTACTATTCAAAAGTGCTGCATGCGTAATACGACAGCACCATGGCACAACTAATCACGAAGAATTCACCCTTACTCAATCAAACATCAAGCCTCAATCCTCAATTTTTCCTTTGATTTGGCATCCTTTTCTTGTCATACTCTAAAGTATTCTGGTGCCTCTTTTCGACTTCGCGCTTGGCAAAAATCATTCGCCATCTTCACTTCCATTCTGCAGTCATTTGTAAACCTCAACTCCTAAAGTTTTCTCGTTCCTGACGTGTAAGCATAGTCACTATACATGACCTAACAGAAGTGTTCAAGAAACACTTATGATAATCATAAGATCGGAGAATTTCCAAGAATCTGATCCACAGAGTGTGTGAGTTCTGTACGTTTTTAATAAATAGATGGAAATACCGGTTTTCCAAAACCTGTCCCATGACGATTCTGATGTGATTTAATTTTCTCCAACTTACTAATAGAATCGGCAAATTTTTGCTTTATGAGTGAATACAATGAATCATCAAACAATGATAGAAGAATCATCTCAGGAACTAAAAGTCAAATGGTTTTGTCATTTCCCTGTGTGTGGCGTCACCAGATAAGTCACCAACGATGAATGTTTTGGGGAAGGCAAGGTCATCCATCTGACGGACCTTATTGCTTGTTGGACATGTGTCACCAAGGAATGCATACATGAGTAACAAAAGTGACAAATCGAGTTATTTTCGAAATCATTAATTCTGAGATGAATTTTTCTTGGTGTTGAAGGATCCTCTTGCTCATCAAAGTATTTTCGATGGAATAAATTATGCTCGACATCCAACTCGCTCTATGAGTTGCTCCAGGCTTCTGCAAATCTGATTATTTCATTTTATTTCAGGTAAGGCAATGCCAGTGTGAGTAATTCCTTATAATCAGAACGTGGAAATATATCAGGATCTGAATTTCAAGTGCTGTTCAGGAATTTGACGATGGTGCTCCGCAGTTCTAGCAGAGATTGGTCGATACTGTTATCATGAGTGCATGGAGCTCTCATCGCTACAAACTCTTGAAATCGTTCTCGGAATTTTAAGATCGATATTGAACTTCCTGACATCTCGAATTTCAAAGCATCCTATGCTTTGGTGAGAAGAAATTCCCCGATATCCGCCACGCACATCAGAGCAGAGCTCTGTCTAGTTTCCTTCTCTTGAATGCAAACATAAGCAGCGGTCAAGTGACCGGCGGTTGCCGTGGTGTCGAACACCATGGAAGAATTATTATGCATGCAATTCTACTGTTCCACTGTATCAAAGGTAGTCGCAGTCAGTACCTGTTGAGACAAGATGCCCTGCATTTTTTTAGATTTAAGTAGAAGATGTGGAACACCTAATAGCTTAACGCCACCAACGCTAGACATTAATGGCGGAAGACGGCCATCAAGTAGGCCTACATCTTTTTTAAAAGGGGTTTCCACCAGTTTGCCGTCCCAGGCATTGGTGGCAGCTAGTTTGACGCGATTTGGTCTTGAATTTTAGACACTTTCCACCCTGTATCTGTCGGATTGTGTAAGAATTAGATTCAAAGTATTCGTGGTGTTCATAGCACGTGTCGACCAATGATTTAGCGGTATAGGCCAGCGCAGCTGGAGAAATCTTATTTATAACCGCCGTCGATACTAGCGAAGGGGCTTCAATACGTCGGACGGGATTTTTAATTCACATTCTATCTTCAGCCTTCGTCATCGAATCTTCGTAGATTGAGGAACTGTAAACATGACATCGTCATCAGAGTTTCCTTCTTCAATGCGTCTTTGCTCATTGTCTATCTGAGATATTCGTCGACGCCGCAATTGGAGCAGTTCTGCTTCTCATCAGGAACTCTCGGTCTTCTGGTTTTTTTGATTCGCTTAAGGAAATCTTTCGGCCAAATGCAAAATGTATTTCGAAGATTTTCCTGAATGTCTGCATTCTTTCAATTGACTCATTGAAACGTTTAGGTGCCATTTCTGCCGACGGAAATCAATTAGAGTGAATCAGTTTCAAAAAGTACTTAATCGCACCAACTGATTAGAAATGAGACGGTGTGTACAAGCGTAGTGAGAAATGTTCGCGTGCGATGCCAGATTCTTTTTTCGGGGTGAGGGGGGCGAACCTAACTGATTTTTTGAAAGCCATATAATTACTGTTCGTGTACATGTACGTTGCCATTTTTGAACCCCATGAGGAACCCCAGGACGTCATCGTAGAGACCTCAAATTTTGCAGACATTATCTTGATACCTAACCTCACTTACAAATAAACTTAGGTAGGCTGCATCCGAGAAAGTAGGAGGAACAGCCACACCTTAATGATCGGTGATCTAGGAGGCCAGGTGATCGGACCACCACGACCTATCCACCGTCATGAGGTTTTCGTCGAGATACCGGTGTCGGCGCACATTGATTGAATAGGGCGCAGGGACACCGTCGTGTTGCAGCCATAGTCTGTTACTCGTTCCCTTAAAAAAGATGGCATAACTGACTCAAGAAGTTCCTTGAAAGCGTCGCCTGTCACTGCTGAATGGAGTATTCGGTCAATTATGCCATTTCTTTCCGATCTCATTGCCCAGCATGTGATTGATGGTGATTGCATGGGCTCTTCTTCAATTGCACGAGGATTGTTGTAGTCGCAGATGAAGTGATTGTTTGTGTTTGTTCACACTACCTTTCACGTGAAAAATGGCTTCGTCACTAAAGGAGATGCTGCGTACGAATTCATTGTCCTTATCATTATAGCAAGCATGCTCTAATGAGGCCTTTTCTGTCGTTACCGAGTGTAGGTTACTTAAAGTAGTCAAAGATAAAAACGATATATTTGCTTCTCGCATCGAGCACACAACTTAGCGGAAAATGAAAGCACTAAAAATAGATATTTACAGCAGAATTGATGCAGGCCTACATTGGCTATGTATGCATTATTTTTTTATTATGTTCTTGAAATGTTCATTTATTTTCATTTCTTCACATATCTTGATGTCATATTTAGATGTATGATCACCTTCAACACATCTACCAGGGACTGACCATCAAGCACAGTTTTGGTGTCGGACGTAAATTACGTCGGATACGAAAATTGGTACTTCCGACACGTGATTATAATACTATTGTAATATAATACTAACACAAATACTATACACAGGGTGCAACAAAAGTTTCTCCCCATGCATTTTCTCACCGCATGAGCAACAAAGTAACCGTATACATGTATAATTAGTATGAAGTAACAACTATATTTGAAGTAGATCATCAATACCACGAAAATGCCACCATATGCACAAAGTTTTGTGTTTGCCTTCAATTTCCATGAACTGCAAAATACCCGATCGGAACGAGTCGGTGCACAAGCAAGTGCACAAGTTTGGTCTGTGTGATGAGCTCCCATTTCTATCTGACGCGGAGAAGCAACTGTTCGAGGTTCTTGGGGTGGAGTTTTGTTGGTGCTTCATTGTTAATTAAGTCATGCAGCATGGAACAGATGTGATCATTTGAGTTCAAGTCCGGTGGCTGCGTGCACCATCGATCCAGACATTCACTCGATCCTCATCAATCTGGTTGCGGTTTGCTTCATCTTTCATCAGCACAGAGAAATTTGAACACCGAAAAGGTCGTCTATCATTGATGATAGCATTATGGAAGGAGCATATTATTGACCCGATGATGTTGTCTGATCTGACGATTTCATAATTAGGTCCGTCTTACCGCACCTGCAGATCCCACCAAAGATCCTGTTTTCATTGATAACTCTAGTCACCATCTTAGGTTTGATTGCCGTTGGATTTTTTTGTTAGGATTCTCCAGTACTGCATGTTCACCATTTGCTGAAGGTCCATCCGGCTTTCATTCATGGAATGAGGATGTGCGATTACAGGAATTCGGTCCCTAACAGTGACATCTGAGTAAGTCCACCACTCATCGATCATCTTTCGTCTGAGCTGAACTGCTTTGAACATTTTGGCTGGGACACAGGGCATAATCAGTGTTTATTCGGTTTTCGTCGAGTGCGGGAACGTTACCGTGGGTAGAGTCGTCATTAAAATGTCTTCTATTAGCGTAGAGAAGGAAATGCCAGTGAGTGTAGCAAAAGTTAGCTGTGTTACAAAAAAAGGCAAGCATGCATGAAACCTGCCTCATAGTCGAATAGTGGCTCAAATGGTGCGTTCCTGAGCTCAATCCCTCTTAACACACACCAAAAACAGAATCCGAAAAGAAAACGAATACTGTTTTGCTGGAAGGTGCGTATCACAACCCCATTTTATTGCTGTAAAAATCAGTCGATCACTTTGGCCTAAGGTTATCAAGCAGAAAGCTATTCCGATCAGACTCAGATTGTGCATGCTGGTGACGGATATGACGTGAGAAACATCCAAGATGCTAGTAATGCTGGTAGCTGCTTCTACAACACAACTTAGCTAAATAGCGTGATCCATTCCTTTTGTGACTGCGGAGAAACTTCTGTTACACTCTGTATAATACTGCTAAAAAATATAGTGCTAATATAAGTACTATATATAATATTATTATTAAAGTTACTCCGATTGCGAGCCTATAATGGAACCTCCAGTCGAACCAAAGGGGGTGTAGATAGATTGTGTCAAACTAAAAGAGGATCGACATTGCAGTTCCAAAAATCAATAGTCTATCTGCAAACTTAGAAAAAGGATCAATTTAGTGTCGACGTAGTGCAAGAGACAAAATCTAGATACTACCGTAATATCTCAAGAGATGAATGTAATAGACACAATTTAAATATTTCATCTTGCGCATGTGGTCATACCTGGTTTCTGAATGTGTTCCAATGAAAGACAATTAATATTTAAGCACAGCAGCTGATACTAGATGTCACCACTTTTTTTGTATTTTTGACAGAAAAAGTATGCATGTTCGTTTTTTGCAAATTGTTGGTAGCTCAGATGAGCAAGCCCATCTCATTTTCGGAAAATTTAGATCTTTAGCTTTCAAATGATGGATGACAAGTGTACATTAGAGCAGTTTGAAAATTTGATGTCGAGGTTGACCTCTCCGTGGAATTGCCCTATCATTTCACTGAAACTTCGATGATGCGTAGCTTCAGGTTGTAGAATTTCTTTCAGTAGTTGTAATACCCATACAGAGTATTTTGCCTCCTTGAAATTTCAATAATAATAAACATATTTTGGATCAAAGCAACTGACAATCACCATTTTTAATCTGGAGAAGTCCCAAGCATAGACATGTTATCACTAAGAAATCTAAAGCATGTTAATCACCATGAAAGTTGATGAGCAACTTCGCAGTAATGTAATTTTCCTTCATTTGAAGGAATCCCTTTGGCGCCTCCAATTTCGCATATTTCCTGAAAGTGGTGAAAATGCTATCGAAGGAGGTGGCTCTCATCATTTTCTAAGCCGCCGTCATGAAAAACCTGATCTGCCTCAAAATTGCCATCATCAAACTCTCAAGCGCCTTCTTCAAGTTCCAAGGTGTTCTCATAAAGCTCTCAGACGCCCTCATGAAGATCAAAGTCCCCCACTTGTTATAGGCCGTACTTATGGAGCTCTAGGGCACTCTTATGAAGATCCAATGCACCCTGATAGAGCTCCAATCCACCCTCATAGAGTTCTAAGACGCCCTCGTGAACAGTCATTGCGCCCTCATGAAGCTTTAAAACAAGGTTGGCAAAAACCGAAAACCCACTCTGAAAAACTAATGACCATCGAGATTTCAGATTTCCAAACTCACGTGTGTGCTCCATTCGTCATCAGTGGGTGTTGTGACCATGTATTAAAATTATTTATGTAATTAAATCCAGGGATGCATGTCTAAAATGTTGACATGTTTAGGTTGAAAAACAGTGGGTTTTTCATAAAAGAATGTTTTTGTATGTACTACTGTATAGGGTGAGCGAAAGTCCCTCCCTGATTTCAAAAGTTTATAGTTCTAAGGTAAATGGATTAAAAAATCTACTTTTTCGCCTAATTTTTTGAGAATACCTCAAAGTTTTATCCCAGAACAAGTATTTTGATAAAACTTGATCGATTTCATAGTTAAATGGTCTAAGTTTTACTTGCATAGAATAAGCGAATAAAATACAAAAACTGAAAACTGAATGAGTTAGAAACTTAGCAACTCTGTATGAGCTTGTGCTGAATTGTGTGCTTTTCGGACTCGATTTCTGGGGAGGATGATCTCTAAAATCACCCAGATGTTGAAAGCATTTGATGGTTTCAATGCAGCTGAATGACAAAGCACCGACGACCTTCTGATTCTGAACTCAATGCACATTACAAGTTCGTCAGCTTTGTAAGCTGAGTTCAGTGTTTGAACTACTGTGCTATGTTATGAATTTTTTTCCGATGTCCCTTTTCAAATGATCTCGAATGGCAGAACATGGCTTGCTTAACTGACTGGAGGAAGAATGAAGTGAAATTGAAGGATGATAGTTCGATCATGTCATCACTCTCACAAAAGGATGGCTGATCACTTCGGTCTCCATTGTCTTTGAATTCCCTGAAACACTGTAATTGCCTGTCCGATGGTGATGACTTGGCATCATGCAAAGAAGGCCACCCTTTGGACGGATGTACGAAATTCAACGCTGCCATTGATACGACAGTGACAGTTGATGTCATCGTGAAGTGGAGTGAAATGATCCTAAATATTCATTCTTTCTATTTCAATGCAAATCTTCAAAACATGCAATCGATACCTAACGCACATCTGTGTAAATCGCTTCAATCAATGGCAAATAATACAACTATCCGAATTTGAGCATATATGTGTAATCACAATTTATATGACATAACCGATAGTGCATATATCTGAACTATGGTCTTATTCTGGATCTGTGGTCAGAGCACGCACGTTTCAATTTAGTCGCTATTAGCAACGTTCCTCATCGCATTGGCATCTAATTAAATTTAAGTCATCTAAAGCTTGCAACACCTGATTGATTTTAGAGATTATCCTTTCTATAAACGGAATCCGGAAAACACACACTTCGGCACGAACTCAGAGTTGATGTGTTTTTAACTCATTCGTTTTCTTCCTTTTATATTTTATTCGCTTAATTTTATAGGCCTACAGGTGGAACCTAGACCATTAAAATAAAGCAATGAAATCAATCACGCTTTATCAAAATGCTCGTTTTCGGATAAAACTTTGCGAAAAAGTAGACTTAAAAATCAATTTACCTGGGAACAACGTACGTTTGAAATCAGGGAGAGGCTTTCCGCTCACCCTGCATGTTTGACTAACTTCATAAAAGCGTTTAACTGCGACTTAATTCGCTGGGTTACTGGAGCACGCTGTTATAGTCACTGCTATGTGACGGATAGCTGAAAATAAAACGGTGAAGTGAGTTGTCCTGTTACGCATGCAGTGTGTGCTTTTACGGCAAAATCGAGTGCTTCTGTCCCGCAAAATAACCTAAACGTGAATCTTGCTCAAGTTCCTGCTGATGACCTCTATTGCTTTTGTCCTCATCAACTTTATCACAGCATATATCAATTATCTGTTTTAGTTGCACTTCATGTAACCTGTGGGAAAGCCAGATCGGTCCTTTGGAGGGATCAAATTCTTTACTTTTCATTATCTTCAGCTTCATCTTCTCACTTCGATTGAAGCATTTGCGTAACACCACACGTGGTTGACCAGTTATCCGCATTAGAAATGACAGGTCTGTTTGTAATTGTATTTGACTGATAGCAGATTGGGATTTAGATAAGTTACAAAGTTTGAAGTATATAAGCAGACACACAAGTGTCATGTCTATAATCACTCCTTTTTAGACGCTAATGTCATAAGTAAGTTGTTAGATTTATAATTTTGTTTAAAACGCAGTAATAAGTTATATTTTTTTTCTTCTTTCAGTTTTTAGTTAGGCCTATAGTATTATTATTTTTCTTTATGATCTACCGGAGGTTAGCCTCAACCAATTTAACTAGTTCTTTCCTTCTAGCTCCAACCTTCTGGTTGGAGAAAAGTCCGTAGAAGAAAATCACACCAACGTTCGCTTATGGATGACATAAGCGCATCCCCTTTTTTATTTGACTTCTCGGGTCTTTCCCTGTTATTTTTTCACCCTCAAATAGTAAATTTCATCTATAGGCCGTGTAAGCGCTAAAATGCAGACTATTATACAATGCCACAAATATCCCAAATATGTATATGCAAAACCACTTTCAATAATCTACTGATGAACCATGATTTGATATGTTTCTTTTAAAGGACAGGTTGTTTCATATATGTGTGGCATCATTATCCTGTGGCAAAGGCGACTACATGTTTGAGGCAAGGTCGGCTATATGTGATATAGGTTTACATCTACTCACTATCTGGTAAATTTCAAACAGCTATATTTTATGCTTTCTAATCTATGTGGTTTCAACTACATTTCTGACACACGCATTAAGAATAAAGAATTTTTTAGAAATAAAATCCGATATTTTCAAAGCAATAACTTCTCATGTCTACATAAACAATCAGACATCACGTTGCTTAAGACAGAGCATCTGTTTAGTTTCGACGTCTCAGAATTCATGAATCATTAAAGGTGTAGTTAGGTCGAATTTTTGACTTTGTCTCAGTCTTAACTCTGTCTCCTCCTGAGTTAAGCGGGACACCTGTCGCCATGTCAAGTAGCGTCTTTTTCGAGCGAACAGCAGGCGAAACCAGAAATGATGATGACGTCACAACGGACAGGCCAATCATACGCTGCTCGGTGCTGCAGAGAAAGAGGTTACAGCCAGACGTTGAAATGTGCCTTGAGACTGCGCGTTGAAGTGAAATTCACTTAATCATTGTCCGTCGACATTCGACTACCACCATGACACAGTGTTGCTCTCTTAATTGCAAGAATAAGAGTGATAATAACATTAATAACGTATGCTTCAATAAATTTCCATTAGACAAGAAAACGCAAAAATTTTTGCAGTGATAGTAGAGCCTAATTTACTCCTTCAAAGCATTTTCAGGTATGCTGATTTCATTTTATTAAAAAAATAAGATGAAGAATCTACGATATGCTCCATTACCTCATTGGCATAACAGGAAGCAACCATCTTTCCACTTGAAAAAGACATCTGTTCCTACCTTGAATTTGGGAAAACTATCATTGCTTGTGAAATTTTCAAAATGGCAAAGCAATGTTGTAGATAAATTGAACGCTACCCGATCACGTCGTTAGTGATGTCACTATTTCTTCACTTTTTTCAAGTCACTATAAAATGGGGACCAGTCTTATGTAAATTACTAGACGATTTTAAACCAAAAAACCGGATCGGCCCATAAATCAGACAAAACTTGAGCACAACTCATCAATTTATATCACATTTTACCTACACCCAAGTGTCCATATTTTATTAATCAATAAGACGTTTTCTCATTTAGCTGGCATTTCCGCTTTGTTGTATCTATGACAGTCATAGTATTAATTCTTGATTAATTCTATAGTGACTGATGAATTATGCAAACTTCAGGCTCAGCATTCCGATGATACTTTGATTGATATTTTCCGCCGATCCAGGACAGCGCCTGATCATTCAAACTATTCAAAATTAATGGAACTCGTAGAATCTTATTTATTGGTTGTAACGCGGTTTTTTCCGTAATGAAAACCGCTGAAACAGTCCAACAGAGAAAGATGATACCAATTTTATAAGACTCCGTGCGATTTGTAAGAGATCGATGAGTCGTGTAATCCACCGAAGTTCTTATTGAGTGACGTTCAATCTGTTGGTTCGAACTATAGGAAAAAGTCAACGAAATTGGCCGTGGCGAACAGGGAGCGCCTTGCTTAAGAGTTCTCTTCGCGAGAAACCTTGAGCGTCTTCAAAAGACACACGTCAAAAGAGCTGAAAAGAGATATTGACCACGTGGAAATGGAGATTTCTGAGACGCGGAGACAGAAGCAGGATGTGAAACAAAAAAGCAAAAAAGGCGCAGGTCGCACTTGGAGCAAACAAGCGAGTCTCAGCGAACAACTATAATTTCTAAGAAAATCATAAACTCAATGTTTTCGAACTGATGCCCCTATCGTTGTGTTTTATATCGCTGTCAGAAATGAACCCTAAGGCATGTCACTTTGTTAATACTTCAACAAGTTTTCTTGATATAATCACACTTCAGTTGCTTTTTGTTTTTCCATCATGTACTTACTTATAGGGATCAGTCGGGTGAAGTACATATTTATAGGAGTAGCATCCAAAATTTAATAAGTCACTCTTTATGCACGAAACTCTACCAGGTAATTTCTAATAGTACTCGAAAATGCCCTTAAAAATTTCAAGCATTCTTCCGGCAGAGTTATTGAATGTTTTATCTTAGAGTTTCGAGAGGGCTATCAATAAGCTTGCGTTTTGTTTCATAAAGAGCACTGTTGCCACAGCGGCGGAATCGGCGGAAATCTTGAGGTGGTGGCGGAATTCTTGGAATTTGAGAATTCCGCCGGTCCTATTTTTTGATCATTCGGCGCAAGCTTAATTATCCTACAGGTAGCAAACGCAGATGCGGATTTTCAGCTTCTTGTCCGTGTCAACTTGCATGATGTTCCTACAGTATTGGAACGTTTCAATCTCAGATACTCGCTTCACACCTCGTCATGATTTAGCGATTTAACCATTAGATTTTCAATCTCTCTGAAATTACTTCTAAAATCAAAACTTCTGAATGTTGTCTAGACTGTGTCATATGTGTTAAAGAATCAAAGCCTGAGAGATCCTCGAAAAAATCAAAGCAATGGCATCACGTTTATTGGTGACTTCATCGGTCAGTTTGAGTTTGGATTCCTGTTACCAGTGATTTTTCTAGTTGTTTTATTGACTTACGAAACTATTTCCTCTGGGATTCACTGTCGTTATCCGATCGTCTGCGCTTGTGCAGAACGGTCAGATCATTCAGCGCTCGTGTGAAATCTCTTCAACGACGTTGCTTCAAGCTTGTGTCTCAACGAACATCCAGCTTGTCTGATCTTCTACAGGAAACTTCTTCTTTCGACCATCATCATCACTCAGTCTGAGTATCAACGTAATTCTCTCTTTTTTGTTTTAAGCTTTATATTCGTTTTTAAGCAGCATGTTGCGATTGCAATATTTGATCCTGCAATATTTGATAGATATTATATTTTAATACATGTTTTTTCTTATTGACATGTACCGTGCACGTAGGGTGCTACCAAGGAGAACCGAAAATTATATAAGTCATTAAAATGATAAAACCTCTGTTCAAGATGTTGTCTAGCCTCTCTTATTAATGGAATGGTCCCATCAGTAGACCTACGTAACTCAGCATCTGTTTTGTGCTATTTTTTCAAATTGAATTACTTGATCAGTGAATGGGTAGAGTTGCAATTGAAGCATATGCGATGCGCATTAAACTCACTGCTTTGGAATCCATTACTGAATTAATGATGATAAGGTACCTATGATGGGAGGGCATGGGAAACAAAAGAAAAATCAGGTTACTCAATTTAGTATGCATCATTATTTACATAGGCTAAATTGCGTGATGTACGTGCGTGTGACTGTAAATCGATCTTCAAAATTGCTTTATCTATCTTTAATAAAGCGATTCATACATAGGTCTAGGAATCGGCACACCTAGACCGTCGCGGCGGAATTCTTTCCAGTTGGCCCCCCTATTATTCTAACCAGTTGGCCTGGTTATTTTCTGGTTGATTCCCCTAATTTTGGCACTGCAGGTTTAAATCTTTGGGTCTTTCATCAAAGTATCCAGCAAAATTGTGACGCTGTATAACTTGCACTCAAATTGATATTTACCTCTTGTTATGTCGGTTTGATAAAAAAGTGATAGGGTAGTTAACCAGTGTAATAGGCGCCTAATACAATAGGATCAGACATGAATGCATCCATAGATCCATTTATATGATTGTAACGATCTGATTTACGAGCTACTGGTAGTATGTAATGTAACCGCATGCATAGGAACATAGTAGTAACCCAACAAAACTGAAACAAATATAAATTTATGAAATGATATTAAGCTTGCGTCATGAATTTAGTCGCCAGCAGAAATTTGCGGACTGTCGGTTCAATCAAAGCCTTAAAGAACACTGTTATTTAGGCACTTTTTCTTGTGAATTTTTAGGTCACTATTTTGATCGTTTGGTGTTGGCAACCCTGGTGCGAGTTGTTAGAGTTTTAGATGTCTTTTCCTTAGTATTTCGATTCATTACGAGAAAACATATGTAAAATAGTCAAAATATTTTCATCAAAAGGAGGTGAAACAGATTCATTGCCTTCTTTTATACAACTTTTATCATACTAATATTATCCTCCTATTTTTGCATGCACACTTGTGAAACATGCATACTGTACATTTAAGCTGACAGCAGACTGCAATCGATGACGACTGTGGGTAAAAGCGTCGTGTGATTTGTTAGCGCAATTCATCTTCGAGGAAGAAATCTTGTCTTCCTTTTTGATGTATAAGCCTATTTCGCGAATGACTGCAGAGATCATATTGTTTATTGCATCATCAGTAGTCTGGGTTTTACTTAGACTGGATTGCATAATATTTTCCATTGATTGAGTAGCTGAGGGTTTTGGAATGGCCAAGTCGAATAAAGTTCAAACATCACCAATATTAACCGAAATGTCAAAAATGTCAGGGAATATTTGCAATCAGAAACTATTTCATCATCATCCTTATAGTTGGAGATGTGGGTTTTGCATGTACATTCGTATAATCAAATTCTTGATTTCATTTACTGTAAGATGATTAAATTATAGGGCATTTACATGACGTACGTTGTGACACCATTATCCGTCACAACCAATTTTCAGCGTCCGCTGCACCTGTTACATTCGCGGTATGACTTCTCATAAAAGAAAAATATTTTGCTGTGAATATATTTGGTGAACTTGATTCAAACAACTCGCACCTCATAAAAGTATTTAGTATGAGAATACTCGTAAATAGCCCATCTATGAAGCAATTTTTACAATTCATGCAGAAAAGCAAGAAGCGATGTCAATGGGCCTCGTTCAAAACATGTAAGCATCAAAGTGATAGCAACATTTTTCATCAAGAAATCATTATGGGCAAAGCACATGACTAAATCTGACGTGATTTCGTTTTATTCTGAATCTTCATTTATTCGAACATACATGCATATTATCGGAATTCAACCTTTACATTATGTGGGACTCCTTCATCATTAAATGTAATGGACTATATGGCTGCTTAAGTTTAACTAGTCGAAAAATGGCATATTCTAGGGTTGAGAAACATATCTGATGGCCCCTGGACCCCATGGTAATAGCAGCTATAGATGGATATATTTGTTGAGATGGATAGATGAATTTCGGGGACGAGGATATCTTGAATGGTGATCGGATAAAAAAGCTAGGGATATCTGGAATAAGAATAGCAAATTGGTAGAGTAAATATAGAGGCGAAAGTATTGCGAATCCGCGATTGGCGTTTAACTAATTATTTGATGTAGACCCGAAGATGCGGAGTAGGACCCAGAATAACAGCAACCTGACTCAAAACACCATAGACCAGCCCTTCAAGTCAATTCCTGCTAAGTTTCTGACTGAGAGCCAGTGCTGATGACAAAGAAGACACTCCTGTAATTAACTTCCCTGAGAGTACATCCCTGATAGTATGGAGGCTTGTTGACAATGGAAGCCGTTTTTGATGAAAGTTAGCAGAAGTACAACCGAGCTTGATAGGGGCCTTCCCCTGAGAGCAACTGAGCCCCTTCTCTGCTTAACGTAGTGTCCACCATGTAACAAATTCCTGTGGTCTGCACTGGTTAAGTGCTTGGCCTAGCGATCTTCTGATGCAGTGGTCGAGCCCCGAAAGTGTCATTGGACGTCCCAACTTTTAGGTTTCAATAGATTTCCGAACATGAGAATTATAATGACTTCTGACCTGATGAATGATCTCTTCTGGCCTCTGAATGAATCTACACACTCTCTTTTACAATGCAAGGTCAACAACGGTGCTGCTGCGTCAATGTTTTTGGAAATCAATACCACCATCGACAGCGAGTATTCATTATAATAAGCTTATCATTCAATGCATGATTTTCTACTTAGAGCACCCGGCGAAACATTTTTCTTAGCCAGCTATGCTTGATGACCTGGCTTTGATTAAAAATCAAAGTAGCTATCAAAACATCAGCATAAATTAAATACAAGCTTGAAATATGCGATGAATTTAAATGTCTAGCTTATAGAAGTGTAATCTATCAAGCGTGAAAGAGAAGTCTGTATACATTGATCGAGCTGACTGCATAAATTTGCGCTGCGTAAACTTAGTTACATATTATTCATGTCCAGGTACTTAATTGTTTTCGTGTCATTTGAATGTCGAGGTAATTGACTTCTAACTAACAACAAGAATGGAATGAAATCAGCGATGGATCAAATTACCATGCAGAAGATGTGCAGCTGGTAGGACTCGAACCCACGACTCCAAGTTATCTAGACTGGTTACTCTCCTAGCTGAGCTTCATGTACGAGACGCTTGCATGCGACCGTTTCAATTTACAGGATCACACATCAACTGTGTGATCAATGTAAGTCCATGATCAGAATATATATTATATAAAATAAATGCATGTATCATGATAATTAAAAATGTCTATATCAAGTTCAATCAGATGTTTGAACTCCTTTGTGCTTCATACGAAATAGATACGGATGCACTTTTGTGGATAGTGAAATGATGAAATATACTAACTAAATGATTCTTGTATGAATTTCATCAATATGTTACGAATGTTGCTGCATGGATGCAATGCCGTTTTCTGTATGAAGCCGTATTGCTTTCACGATTTTCATATCGACGTATTTTCTTTTTTATATCAGTTCGACATGCTCGAATGAAGCTGACATACTTAACATTGTTTCGCGGATCGTCGAATGTATCATAATAAACAAATGCCATGCGGCTCATGAGGATTAAATCCCCTAAAAGCTCATTGGTATCACTGCGAAAAGATTACTTCGACTATCGATTACCCTTTTGCTCCACAGATATGATCTATGGGGAATGTTTGGACGAGCTTGATCAGCAGTAGTTAATGATAAACAAGAGAGTGAGATGCCGCTGATTGCTGTTGCATATTCAATCTATTTTTATCCATCATGTAATTAGTTTTGATACTTTGATTTTTACTTTCCATGACATTATTCAAAAAGATGACATCGTGTTCTGCGTAATCGAAATTGGACGAACCATTTTCACAGGGAGCTTATTAAAAATAATCAGTATTTCGCTATTTGAATTTTTACTGTTAAATTGTTGAAATGTGGCATTTGTCCCAACATGTGAGATTGTTCGTTCCGACTATTTTTTTTATTTTATTACATTTTCGGACCATTTTGGGGATGTCTGGCGTTCTGTGCCTTCATGCTAAGAATGTGCAAAAACGTTCCATGCATTTCCTGAAGCTACATCACTAAAACTATCACCATGGCCTGTCAAAACTTGCTGTCTTCTTTGGACTGGAGAATACAATTAATTTGTGTATTCTTACTTATCCTCAATGATATGAAGTGTCCAACCCCAGACCCCTCATGTTTCCTCCCTAAGCTCCGTCTGGCAAATCTAAGTCGAGTTATTGTTCCAAGTGCTCAGCTTATCTGTTGTGTTAACTTTTTTGTCGATGTCATAAATCGCTGGAACAAGTCATTTGAAGAGGAAGTAAATTTTAAACTACAGTATTATTGACAACTTTAAATAGGTTTGATGTAACTTGTTGAAAAATACAACAGGTTTAATGCTCTAGCTAGAGCTTCTGCATATCGAGTGGCTGTGAAGCCTGCTTATGTGAATTGTATTGATATTGCGTTTTTATTATGCACCGGGTAGGTTAATGGTTTTCCTTTTTGTTCAGAACTTCTTGTCACTCAACTTTGAACATAACAAATTTTGCTTTTCAGCGTTTCGGGTTTCCTCTTCTGAGAAAAAGGTACATTGATTTTGATATCATCATCATCATAGTATTTCTTCGCCCGATTCAGTGTCAATTCGAAAGAAAGTATCAGGTAAGCAATTAGACTGGATAAACATGTCGTTTGAAGATCTCTCGATGTTTTCTTCACAGATATTATGAATAGCTTTCATATATAGTTTCGCTTTCATTTTCTGCATTTGAAGAGGTCGAGCTTCCACATGATTTTCTATAGAGCAAATATTTGGACGTGAATCTTGTGATGTGTTAATAAGATAGACTCAGAGACGAATATTCCGCAAAAATTACATGTAGATTTCAAAAATACGTATGAATGAAATTTGCTGTGGAAATTGAAAGTCAATTTTCTTGTGAAACTGATAAACCAACGGAAAACACGCAATTCTAGCATGCAACCATGTCCTCGTAATGTTGCTGAACAATTACAATATTTGACATTGAACATGCTTTGAAGCTTTCAAATTATTTTTTTCATCACTAATGAAAGGATGCTGGATTGGTAGATGAAATTTAGAAAAAGATGATAATTCAATGCTATATTCATATTTTCCAGTTTTGTGGATAAGTCGATGATTGATCAATTTACAAAGTTAAGTTCCTTCTTTCTCATCCTGACCTGGCTGTAGAAGCCTACATCAATTCTCACTCAGCTCGCAGATTATATTCGTGCTAGATTTCATTATATGATTCGAGTAGGCAGACGGATGTACGACAAAAGCCTCACCACCCCGACAGAAGCCACACCTCAGCAAAATTGTATGATCACGTTGTGAGATACCAACCTGTATGTGATCCTTCTTTTTTATGTACATGTAATTCTCAAAAATAATATTCTTTTTGTCTTTGTGGGTTTGAATTGCTTCGATGCTGAATCACAATTCACTTAATTATGAAATGAAATCATGAAGCCTAAAGTCCCGACTTGAATATTTGACTAGCTGTCAAAATCAAATCCTAAACCCGCTTGACATGTTGATTCGCGTAATCTTTATCAGATTTGGCACAGGCTGGCATGAAGCAGGGCAGCAGATCGCCCCGAATAAAGCCTTGTGTGCGAATCTACAGAGTCATCTAGATGTCATCAATCTACAATTATCAATTTCTGTCGAAGTCTTAAGCTTAAGTAGAAACGACTGATTCATATCAAAATATAAGTACCAACATGTGCCGGTATATTCGTATGAAATACGACAGCATCACAGGCGGTAAAGTCCACAGTTTTATGTCCACAGTGTGGCGCTGCCAGTCTTAGAAGACACAGTTCACTGTAATCATGTTGCCCTGGAGACTGATGGGCTGGCAAGTGAAGACGTGTGCATGTACATTTGTTTGTGCTCACTCACCAGCCGGTTCAGGAGGACCCATTGCGCTTGAAGCAGGTATAAACAGAACGTATCAGTAACTATGGAAGTAAAATTTCAATTTTTATTCACGAGTTTTAGCACAAATTATTTCTTTCTTCACATTGGTTCTTTTTTACCCAATTTTCTGCTGAGCCATGTCTGCGTAAATTATTTCCAGCCTTGTTTCCCATTTTTAAGCCCTAAGTATATTGATGCATATCTCTGTAGTACCTCGGAATTATCTGCACATAAGAATGGACGTAGTGACTAATTTTTCAAAAGTTGAATTCTTGTGAACACCCATGCAGGTCATTGCTCTCATTCGATATGTATTCGTCGTTATCTCTCATGCTAGTACACAGATTAGAAAGCCTCAAGGATTTACAGGCGCTCGCTCAGTTCCATTTCCCAACCAGCTGCCTTGGTGTGGTAGGAGGAATTCTTTTACGTTGTTTACACTCTGGTGGATAACAGTCACAGCACAAAGAAAGCACGGAATAGGAGGCGTATGCTGCCACTTTCCCTCTACACGTGCTTCAATCAATGAATCTCTGTTAAACTAGTATGAGCTGCTGCCTCACGTATTGAACTTTATGATGACTATAGCACAACAAGGGTGTTAAATGCAAGCCGTCGGGAGACTATCAGCCACACGTGCTGTAGATGAATGAGTGACCACCTGAGATGATGCTTTCACTGAATATTCCTCGCCGTAATGAAATGCTGCTTTCCTAAGATCAACACTTTTTTTTTAGGACTTAAATTCGTGAGGATTGTTGATCTTGAATAACACGAAGTTTGAGATTTGACTGACGATAGAGATGAGTGTCCCGTTACATCAGCGTTCAGCAGCAGCCTGGTGCAAAAGTGACGCTCTGTGCATGTGTGAGAATCGAAGAGGAAGATACATGAGATGATGATATAGAATAGCCTATTATCATTTCATTATGCTGGCAAGGAACCTAGTACTCTAATGCTGTCTTAAGACTAGGGAACATTCTCAACTTTCACATGCAAGCGCTGATGGGCTAATGTCTTATTCAGATGATGGGTTGCTAGATAGAACAGGTATGAATACTGCAAATAATTGTCAATCTTTTCTCTCATATTTCTCATTACACTCAACTGCAGCAACTTAGTCAATTTCCATGATTATGTGTCGTGGACTGCTTCACAGTTGTTGGGTTAATATTTATTATACGCATTTCGCTATCTAAAGTCTACAAAGATGTGATTATACGTGAAGTTTTGCATACCGAATAGCAGCTTTTAGCACTCAATGAACAGCAGATGTAGTCTGTTCAAGGAAATAGTCAACCTTGTTTTATCAGTAAATTCGTTTTGCAATGAAAACATGCAGTCCAGTAGGCCCTATTGAGCTAGACGTAGAGAAAATCTACATTAAACTGCTAGAATTTTCGATTGCTTGCATACGAAGCTCACTATGCATTGTCTCTAAACAGCAAGCCATGATATGACAGATTAGACACGACTGTAATGCAAAGTTGTCGCAATTTCTCCCGGGCTTTCCTCCTCTTTCAGGATTACGTAACGTTGAAGCATCTAATTTCCTATGCTAATCTCCTGTCTCTTTTCCTTCAGAATTCTTCAGAGTTGTCCTCTTGATAACGGATGGTTCGTAAACGTAGTGACAGGCTACAAACGTTGATTTCACTTTCTTCAATCGGTGTGACAATTTCAAATTTAAAAATTGAATTAAAAAATAGCAAGAAATGAGCATTTGTTGGATTCAACTATTTCTAAAGCGTTTTATGTAGCCGTGGTATTGATCTTCAATAAATAATGCTGTCAATAGAACTACACTTTCAGCAGAAGTTTCAGTTCATTTCACAGCGAGTCAATAAAAAGAAAACTTCTTAACTCCAAATGTTAGCGTTAATACAATCTGACTTTCATGACAGAATGAAATTCTCTAACAGTTTTGTAAGAACAAAAGACATGCGTTGAGAAATTTGTCGGATGTGAAATTACGTAAAAGTAACATAGTTCTATTAAAGAACAACACATACTGATGCTATGCAAAATAACGTAGGTGGATGAAAAGTGACCAGACCAAATGAATAAATAGGAATGCAGTTTCTTCTTTACTTTCACTTCTTCCCAAATTTCGTTCGGATCTCGTGACTTTTGAAAATTTAAAAAAGTCAAATCAATTCGCCTCAATCATTCAAGCTGTCAGAAAAATTGTTTTTGTTCTGTGAGTTTTCGTTCGTCAGAACAATTTAACTTAACTCAATTCAAATGTAGAAAATAATTTTAATGATTTATTTTAACATGCTTGATGTAACAATCGACAACATAATGATTGATCTCTGCAACAGTCTACTTCTTTTGAATTTTCAAATTGAGTTTGCCGATCCCTCAAAAATTGAAGAGTTATATTATACAAATTGATTGAAAAAATAGCTATATGATAGATAGGCCTACTGCTGTAGTACTCATTTAAATAACTTGTCATCTAGTAACTTTTTCTTCCTTTCTATTTAATTTATTCTAACAAGTGAGGGGTGATTTTCCTCTAATCTCTAAATAGTTTTATTTTTTTTACATTTAAGCTGCCTTTGAAGATAGTCGTTGCTCTTAGAAGCATTTTCCGCTTGAATTTAACTACAGCTGATTGACTGACGATTCGAAGTGACACGAAATCCTTTCAGCGAGAAAACTGACAAAAATAGGCCAGGGCTTTCTGAGATTCTCATGAAATGTAATGGATTATCATAACAAATTGCCTACCTAAAAATGTAATTGATTGCAGTTGCATTTGCATCTCTATGGTACACGAACACTTGTTCGACACGAACATTTGTTCGACAAATTTTCGAACACTTCTTCGACACGACATTTGTTCGACACGAACACTTCTTCGACACGACATTTGTTCGACACGAACACTTCTTCGACACGACATTTGTTCGACACGTACACTTATTCGACACGACATTTGTTCGTTATTAAGCAATTATAGTCTTTTTCTTTTTCAGGTTGTGTATTTTTTGAGAAATTGCATTTTTTTAATACTTTTTGTCTTAAATTAATTTTTTTCCTTTCTAAAAAAATATAATTCTTGCATCGCATAGATTGAACTAGAAGCGTATTTGTAATTTAAGATATTACCCTAAAGACGAAAGATAGCCAGTACCTAAAATGTAGAATCATTGTAGAATACAATACATGTAGAATACATGTAGAATCATTGATGCAAGATATTTCCGATCAATCAATGCTAGATAAAGCATTATTCATGCAGAACTTGTCGAAGAAGTGTTCGTGTCGAACAAATGTCTTGTCGAAGAAGTGTCCGTGTCGAAGAAGTTTTCTGTCGAACAAATGTCCGAAAACATAGATATCAACTTGTCGAAGAAGTGTCTGTGTCGAAGAAGTGTACCAGATCCATCTCTATCAATGTAATTAATTACAATTACTAATTACTCCATTTTCTTCAATTGCATTTAAATTGCTTTACAATTACTATAGATAATTCTCGGTTCTTAATTTAGATTTTGACAACAAGTTTCGTCTTAAATTTCTTTAAAAATTTGCCTGTAGTTGTACTTCTGGTACACATGTAAAAATAGTATCACAATGTTGTTTTATTAGCAGTCATTGTAGCGCATTATCGACAAGGAGAATAAAGTAAATCATACTGCATGTTGAATGAATATTTAACAGTACTGACTGCAAAGTAATTGCAATTACTTCTCAGTTACACAGCTAAAATGTAATTGATTGTAATTTCTAGCTACAGTAATTACAATTACAATTACATTGCAACACAAGTCTTCTTGACCTTTATTAACTGAATAGTGCACCGCCGAACAAACAGTACTCTCTTAAATGACAACTCCATTCGAAAGATTTTATAAGACTCATGTAATTAGTTGATGAGGATTTACGACTATTAAGTCGCTTATTAAGGTAATTGTTACTTTTTTTGTTTTGTACTACTTAAGACACTGATTCATTGTATCTATCCGAGAAGACGCTAATTGTGAATGATTAAGCATTGATGTTTACTGCATCAATTTTGCCACTTTTTTCGATTCTATGAAAGCAGCATGACGGTTGGAGACAAAGAAAGCAATCACTGCAAAAGGCTCCAATCCGAGTACAAAATTGTGAAATATATACATACGAGTATATTGGTACTTTTCTATTTTCAATGGCTCTCAGAAGTACTGGAGAAAAGTTTATCCATTCGTTTGAATTATATGTCGAATGTCGAGAGTTTTTGCGAGATGTTGTAAGTGATTATCGGTGAGACACGTGAGTGACCTATACGCGTATTTCACTCATGTTTGGTATCTATGTAATTGCTCATTTTGTTGTAGTTTGTTTCGTGTACTACTTATAGATATTTGATCTTTGATAGAGTATTGCACTCCTGGAGAGGGTTTTGTTCCCACAAATAGATTGGAGCTGATGGACTAGATACCATCTCCCTTGAGTTCGAAATTATAATCTCGTGTGATTTCGAATCTGAATTATTAAAGTCGATGCCGGTCCGCATACTTGAAGTACGGAGAAGTATTTTGAGGACAAGTAGCTGAGCGAGTTCGCATGATAATTGAGAACATGAGATTCAAGTCGCTTTGTCGATGCTGCTTTTATCCATGCTTATCAAAATTAATTGCAATAAAATGAGGCCAAGCAGCAGGAGGCAATCAATTACTCGTACCAATTATTTGATGTCAACGATCAATGAACTGCAATTATTCACTATCGCTATTGAAATGGAAGAGTTCTTGATGATGTTTTCCAGATCTTCAAATTTCACTTGAACAATATACTACCTGTATTATAAGCTGCCAGCTGCATGCAACTTGACAAGTCGCATAATAGCGAAGCGTCAGTTTGCAAAGGTAGTGAGAAGATTTTATTTTGTGAAATGAAATGCATACGTGTATGTACGTACAGCACATGCACGTATATACAATACATTGTGATGAAGACCCAGTTTTCAAGTCTTCCTGTTCAGGCTAGAGGAAAAGCTCACCCGAACCATTTCTGTCAGTTCAGTCGTTGTCAGTCCGATCGTTATGAAAATAAGAATGAGCAATTGTGTATCGTAATGCAATAGGGTCGACAGTCATTACTTAGTTGTCTCATTAATCTATTCTCAAAACATTAGCGAAGACGTTTGGGCCACTGACTGACTTCGAACTTGTATTTTAAAAAAAGTTTCACAAGCATCTACTTGTATTTTGGATTCTAGGAAAAATTGTTTGCAGGCCTGCGTCTTGTTTGTGTTAGTATTCCGAAAAAGGGATTTGTGTATGTGCTTGTCGTCTAAGAAATCTCTGTCGCACTTGTTCTACAGTTTACATAAAAGTTGCAATTTCTCAATAATTCTACATCTTTCTCCCTTAATAGATGAGTGAATAATTGAACTGTTCACTCACACATGCTTTGAACAAGAAAGTAGCCAAAATGTCATTTCATTGACTAATTTTTGATTAACAATTTCTATGTGGCATTGGATTACCTTGAACGCAAGACTAATCCAAATCATTGAGGAGACTCGAAGAAAAAGAATTTTCCAAGTGATGGAAATTCTCTCCGAGTACCAATATTCAATGATGTCTCATTTTTTTCGCTTATTACCATCGCTTTTGTTCTATATGAATTTGATCAACAAACCTTGCAGCAGAGATTTACTGACTTAGTATTTGAAATACATTTAAACTTAATTTTAGGTATTTGTATTTTAGGACTACTAGAAAAATTCATTTGCTTTTGTATTTTGACATTCTGATAGAGAGGTGTTTACATTTGACCTCACAAACTAGCGTGTTTCTACCTAGCATAATCACTGACTGCGTTCAATGATGACCGATTCCATCGATGATGTAGATTCGACAGTGCACAGTAGAATGATTTATTGACTGATGGCTAATTTTTCCATTAGACCAGGAACTATGATTCCTATGTATCAAAAGTACATTTTATAGAGATGGGAAGACAGACAATTTGAGCACAGGTACTGATACGGGTATGCACTATGTACTGTTCTCGAGTTTGCAGCATACGCAACTTGGTTGATAAAATGTCAACCTGCAATTCTAGGCAGCATTTTTGTAGAATGAAGATAATGAAACTTCTAAAGTTCATATCGATCGAAACCTCGACACTAAAAACGGCAATAATTTAGGGAAAATGAGTAAAAGCGGCGTTTAATGGCATGCATTCACTTGGCGATTTCAATATTCTATTTAGCGCGTCGACAACATGTGGCACTTACTCAGAGGTAAAGCGATGGTTGTAATGGTGGATAGAATAGTTGTATGGAGGAAGAAATTGGTAGACGGTTCGTTTAAAGGTTTATGATGCAAAGGAAATCTGATGAAGATTCATTAAAGTATCTGATGAGGTTTAAGTGATTTATAATGTTAAGTCTGCTCAAAATTATGGTAGTTCTATTGCTGTTATGCAGTTTTGAAGCTTCTGTTCAGGATTATGGTTTATTTCATCTTTTTCATTATCTTTTTAGTAAAATAAATTGAGTTACGACTTTGATGTAAGCAAGTCCATGAAATTCAATTCGCGAAATAAGTTTATCTCAGAGATTCTAAGAAGATCAATAGTTGAGCCGCTGAGTTTAGACATCAGCAATTGTTTAGTAAACAGAGGTTTTTGCAATGGTTGGTTTCTCGGATAGACGTGACCAGTAATGTCGTAACTCCTGACCGCTTGTTGACGCCACATCTAAAGGATGATGAGTACAAGTGTCTCGGATGATGTTCTAACTGAGGAACTCACTATTTTACTCAAGCATTTTCATCACTGCTTCTTTCCAAATTGTCAGCAGTCAAAATGATAAAAGACATTTGAGAACGAACAGAGGTGCTATTAGCCATTATTCTATACAGTGGGTGCTTGACCAGGACCAATTCATCAGTTGAAGTATTCAGTATCAATTATGTTAAAGGACACTTGACTTCTAATACATGGACTTTTGTCGCATAATGTTTAATGCAGTTTCTTCAAAATTTTTCAATTCTTTCTAGACACTCCATTGAAGAAAGTCAAAATACATCATTTGCAATTGATTGATTGACTCTTGTTGTTGTTGAAACTGAAATTCCCATCGGAAATTCGTCCCCAGGAAAATTCCACAATTTTGTACAATGTTTGAGAATTATAAGTCTGACCGCCGCATAATTTGCCGTTGAAACTGACTCCTCAGGTTACCTCAGATTACTGCTATAAAAGTAATCACGAAGTAGATGTCACCTACTTCATACGCATCGCTATGCTTTATAATGTTTGTCGCCTGAGGAGAATGCAGTTTTACCTGCGAAATGCTGTTTAATATAATAATTAATTATTTTACATGTAAAAAATGCCTTGACCGCGCATTATAAAAGAATTTGAAAATCTGGGAAAAGGCCAAGTATTTATTTTGATAGAAAATATAAAAAAGTGTGCGAATTAGACAAATTATGGTAATCTCCGATACGTGTTTCATTGACCACCGGTCAACAATATCATCTGGGAGTATAAAAAGTATGATAACTTCATAGCTTTAGCTTAGCACAAATTTCAAAATGATATGGATCAGGTCCTACAGATTGCATTTTGCAATATAAGAAATCTCTGTAGTCTTCCATATCAGCGCGGCTGTTTAACTGTATATGTAGTGGTCTTATTGAGGTGACAATGTAAAATTTTTGACAATTCATTCATGTGATTTTATATATGATATTCTTTTGGAAGCATAATCTCTTGTCTTGTATAGGATAATACTTATCTTCAATTTATGGACTGCATCTTTAAGCAAGATAGAGGCATTCCGATGGGATCATCGCTATCCGGCATCTTAGCCATTATCTTTATGAGTGGCATTGAACAAAGTGCTCTCCAGACATTGAACCACGCACCATTATCAAGCGCTATGTTAATGACTGATTTTCTTTATTTGAAGATGAATCACAAGCTCTACAATTTCTGAACGTTCTGAATTCACAGCATCCTTCAATTAAATTTGAAATTGAATTACCTTCAAATGAAAACAGTCTTAGTTTACTGGATTTTACAGTGCATATAAGTGAAACTAATGAGAAGACTTTCAAATTCTATAAAAAAATAGACCACTTTATATACAGGTTAAAGAGCACCTCATCATCAATCGCTTATCTGTACATAGAAATCTTCAGCAATGCGATAATACACAGAATCACACGCAATTTCAAAGTTGATATTATTGGCTGAACAATGATAGTGCAAATTTCAGACTCCGTGAAGCTGTTTATAGATAAGAGCAAGCCTAAGTTAAACAGCCGGGTTGATATGGAAGACTACAGAGATTTCTTATATTGCAAAATGCAATCTGTAGGCCCTGATCAATATCATTTTGAAATTTGTGCTAATCTGAAGCTATGAAGTTATCATACTTTTTATACTCCCTGATGATATTGTTGACCGGTGGTCAATGAAATGCGTATCGGAGATTACCATAATTTGTCTAATTCGCACACTTTTTATATTTTCTATGAAAATAAATACTTGGCCTTATCCCAGATTTTCAAATTCTTTCAATTATGCAGCGACCAGACTTATCAACTTCTCTTCAATCTACTATTACATCATGATGCTTGAGGAAAATGGTTTGTTACTTGTTAGCCACTTGGTATTTTTGCACATCTAATTGAAATTTGATAACTTCAACTCTTGAACAAGATAAGGAGATTTGACGTTTTCATAACAACGATGGGGTTGTTTACCTCATAGCTGATATTTATCCTCTCTTATCATTTTTTGTTGCTATCTGTTGTAAAAGTGCATCATAAAGAATACTGAGCATGACTGTAGATGTTGACGTCATTTATTCATCCAGTAATCAATACTTTCGAAATAAACAAATAGAAATAGCGACTTATGTTATTAGCAAAACGTAATTTTCCTGAATCAGCATTTTGATGGAATTTTAAGCTAATTGTGATTTATGTTGTAAGCTTTGCTGCTGATTGTTGAATAAATGTTTGATAGTATTAATTTATTTTATTACTTTTTAAACAATGTTTCGGAGTTGTGACCCAATTCTCAAGTTTTACAAGATAAAAAGATTTCAAAAGTCACAACTCCGAAATTTTGTTGACATCTTATTCAACAATCAGCAGCAAGGTTTACAACATAAATCATAATTCGACTTATGTTATGTTTCATCCAATGAGGACTCTGTAGCCTAGAAGCTAAGTATATTGAATCACTGTGATATTTTGTCGGATGAACTTTCCGCTCGTTTGCTATAATTTCCATTAATTGATTGATCTGACCAATAAGAAGGGTCATAAATTTTTTTGATTAATCGCGATTGAAGCAAGAGTTATATTTTTCAGTGAATTATGGAAAAATACGAATTTGGGATACCTCATTTCTTCGAATAAACCTCGCGAGGTTTATTTGAGAAAGGGTATGCTGATGTACGCGGTTTATTCGAAGGTGGGTATATCATAAAACCGGATGTAACATTACTTGTCGAAGCTAAACTGGTTGGCAGTTTGCTTGGTTTAGTTAAGTTTTTGGTTAAAAAATGGGTGCAAAAGTGCAATCTTTGAAGGATTTTATTTTATTTTATTCAATAATTTGAGTCGAAGGCTCCGACTGCCATCAATGTGTTATCATCATCATTGATGTCCTTATAAAGTGCTATGTCTGACAATCTTTAATTCATAGTTCTCTCAAAATATTTTATATGATGTTGGAAAGAATCAGGAATATTTTGATGTTAAACGATTATATAATTGATGTAGTATACAAAATTTTTCGGTCAGCATCCACAGACCATCTTCATGTAAAAATTTAGTAATTTTTGGGTAGTAACTTTTTACATGAAGATGGTCTTTGGATGCTGACCGAAAAATTTTGTATACTACATCAATGATATAATCGTTTAACATCAAAATATTTCTGATTCTTTCCAACATCATATAAAACAACATGACTAATCAGGGCCTTTTCACTATCAAAATATTTTCTCACACCTCATATAGTTCATGCAGTAACAACTGTGCAATTTGGAAATTTCCCTTAGATTGCAATCGTAATTTTACTCTTTTGAGCAATTCCTGACGAAAATGAGGCAGCTCTCTGACCTGCAATTGAATCCGGTTGCAGTAAAACTTTTGTACACACGTAGTTGCTAAATTATCATGTTGCTTGACGAAGATGGAGTAAAATACAAAGTTGCATTTAGATGGCTAAAAATTTGCAGAATGCAGGGTGTATCTATCTTACAAGTCTTAGGTTTGACACCACATGACCAAGGTTTGAACCACTCTCCCGGACACAGAGCGAACACTATGCCACAAGGCCATTGCGTGCGCGGTAATACATCCCGGGTCATCTTATTTTTAACATTATTGATCGCTACATTCCACGTATTGCCTGAATACGCTGACCAATCGACTCTGTGTAAAAATGATTTCATCACAATCGGATGACCAGTTTTACAGAGCATCAGAATTTTATGGATTGGTCGGAAGACGTTGAACACCGAAGACCCGTCTGGGGCTCAAATTTGTGCCAGAATTGTCTCCTTGATATGAAATCACACCCTCCAGTAGTGCGCTTTGATCATGACCACCGCTGCTGCTGATTTTCTTGTTGTGCTACCAATTTTATCAACTTTCTTAAGTATCTCTTGCATACCACGAACAACTATCCACGGTTTTCATTATCAGTCCCATATGTCTCTCTTTCGATCGGAAGAATAAATCTTCGACTTTAGCTGATCTTCAGTTAGTTTTTGAAGATTTCCCTATTTGAAGATAATAACAAACTTACTTATCCGTCACTGAAATGATGTGTATCTTCAACAAATAGGTTATTGGAGACATTCTCTATTTACTATGTATGGGAAAAACTTGCATGTTTTCGTGTGATTTTTTCAATCCATTTTATAAACTGAAATATTGGACTTATTCATAAACATCATGACATGGATATCATGGACTGTCATAAATGACGTAGCTACTTATACTAGACATCCGAAAAGAAAAACTCAATCAAGTTTTAAATTTTCATCTTGTCCGTAGCATTAATAAGTGATCAGTAGTTGTGATATTACTTCTTTATTCCTTTGAGAAATTTTGGACGGTAACAGAACCTGAATGCAAATTTTTTAATCTTAGTGATTGGTGATATTGTGTAATACGTTCACTTTTGTTCACCTTAAATCAATTAATCTGATTCCGAAGTACCAGGGATAGCGTTTAACTTACGAGAAATTCCAGCAATAACTTGGTTATTTATCATTTGATTTATTGTCTGCAAGTTGATAATCAAATATTTTTACCGCAATTCATGGAACTAAACATGACAATAATATAAGCATGGGGTATTCTGAATCGTAAGTCGTGAATGTATATTTAAACAAAAATTGTCAATTATTAATCTAAATCATCCAAGCTTAACCTTTCAAAGTTTAATAAAAGAGCAGAATTTTCTAATCGTCATGTTAATCAAAGTTCATTGTCATAGTTTCAGGATGGCAGGTTTCTGGTGATATTTCCAGCCAGAAATTCATGATGTTATACATTTGCCAACTCGCCATGAAATGTAGCATTATTCAGTTTGTCCAATGTTGGATTGGAGCAGTTCACATGGATTGATGGAGTATACCTGTGTTTATCATAACTCTTTGATTTGTCCAAGTAATATTGGCCGTGAACATCTCCACAGTTAATGTACGTTTTCAAGCTAATTTAGTTTTTCCGATATTTCTGTTTGATGATTAAATATCACTGCCTCATTCTCTACTCTTTGATATTCATTATTTGATTGCTTTCTCCGATATTTCCTTGAGTAAACACTTATTTCTATGAGACAGGACTCAGTCTATGATCCTTCCGACTGCGCAAGCGACGGATGATCTGGTGATAGATTGTTCAGTGTCATCTGCGTGAGAGGGAAAAAGTCACCATCTACTTGCATTAATTTATTCCCTTTCATTACCGAAGATTTGTTATCATTACGTTTTCCTCCTTTTTTAATGAGTGTTTTGCGTTCGATTAGTACCGATGTGTGTTGAGTATATTTACAGCCTCACTTTTAGTAACAACTCTGAGATGAAAACAGCTGAGTAGTAACAGCAGCATCCGTTCGACCGTCCCGTGAGTGATGATAGCATCAGAAATAAAGTGTTGCCAGTGCATGTGTTGTCTCGCTTCGCCTTGTGTCTATTGCCAGGTTTTGGGCAGCGCAGCGCAACGCAACGCAACACACGCGCACACGTAGTAGTTTGCTGTCAGTTCATATGATCGCTGAGGAGAGGACGATATTTGATGGGGAAAATTTTGTCCAGACTGACTGGCTGTTCCTACTGCCATATTATTTCATGCTCCTCATTGATTGACACGATCGCTCGCTCGTTTGCAGACCAGTGTAAGTCAAATTCGTCATTACTTTGCGGCTGTGACTTGTGGTGGTAATATTTTTTTCGTTAATCCTCATACATCTGCGCACGCTACGGCATACACACACTATCTGCGTCTTTGCTCCTCGTCATCGTCCAATGGCTACTTGTACGTGCCACAGTGAATTTGCGATTGTCCTCAATGGCGGTTTGATTTCATTCATTTCTTTCCTATATCTATTCGTCCGTTCGTTGTCCCTGCTTTCCTGTTGTTAGAGGGCAAGTTAGTTCCATAGAGGACGCACAAGACATTCATCAGTCGAGAAAGAACAGTTGTTCTGCATGCATAAGTAAGAGACAACGTGATTCAAGGTGAAAATTAGTATTTCATTCTAGAATCAGGTCAGATGGAGAAATTATCTCATCAGATGATTTCTGTTCATTATGTTGAAGTGATTTTCAGTTCTTCATCTCTCACATCAACACCTGAAATCAACAATTCGCAAGATTACTTTAATTTCGTCCATAATTTAATTTCCTTACCTTAGAATGATCAGCATGAATAAGACTATTGATGTTAGACAACACAGAAGTGACCTGTGTAATGCAAATTATTACTAAAAGTATTTACATGTATAATCCAAGCCAAAGTGCTTTCTTCACTTTACATGCATATTGTGTATGTACATTCCGCAACAAAGAAAGTATTTTTATAACAGATAGCTCCGGATTAGGTGAGCTTTGTTATGCTTTTTATTTGGGTTTTATTGTCACGACTTTTGTCTTCATAATTCTTAACAATAAGCTACTTGTGTTGTCGTCAGTAAGTTCAAATCTATCTGTTTATTTTCTTTTGTGTACTTGCTTATTTAATAGAGGTCCGATATACATTATAAGCGCACAATGTATGTATTTATAAATATTTTTCATGTGCTATTCTTTATGATTGACATCCTAGCAGATGCAATGATTGGCATCCTAGTAGATGTATTTCTGACAGACGATTCGGTAATTGGCTTTAGGCTGCGGGTATAATAGAGATTCAGTTGGGACGGATTTTAGAAATGAACATGATTGGAATTCTGTCGCACCGAGTGTTTCGAGATGGTGCATTCAAGAGCATTCATGAAATTCACATATAGTTGAAAATCAGTGTCGAGTAATTATTTTTTGAAGCGTTTGAGTTTTGTATAAGAAAGAAGTAGCTGAAGTAAGCATCTCCTGATGATATAAGTTTCTTATACTTTATAAATAGAGGGGATAATGAACCTCCTGATGTATTCTCCGAATCACAAACTTGATAGAATGTTTCTTGAAGGTATCCAAATCGAATTGATGAGGCCTGGTAAATTGTATGAGTTAACATTGTTTTGATAGTGTGCATCAATTTGAGGCAGCTGTAAGGCTCTAGTGTTTAATGGATGTTATTGGATTATTGGTCTTCTTGACGCATTATTATGTGCTTGATCGAGCAATCGGTTGGTTTAGAGATCGAATCCCGAATGTGTCATTCGAAGTCGGCAGGAGAGGCATCTGGTAGCCGGTGGTCCATCACATCATATTAAGCATCACAGCGCTTCTATATCCAACTCCCATTGACATTAGGTTATCATGCAAATTGGAGGTGTGCGAACCCGACCCATACCCGGCTAACAAAATACTCTTCATGTTATTTTTGAAACGTGAGACTTCCTCGTTAAGAACTAACTGTCAAGATTGTAGTAGACACCTATCAAATAGTAATATTTGCAGATGATAAAATTGAAGTCGATCAACTCGCCAACTTTCAGTTGTTGACTAAAATATAAGTTTATCCTATTTCATCGAATAGCTATCCTTCAATGAGAAAACAATGAAATGATTTAAGTCATTCTATTTACAAATGATTAGCATAATTAAAATGAAGAATGTCTGGTCACTGAACGACCGGAGAGTTATATTACAAAATAGGGAATTGAATGCTGTCATATAATTAATGCGGTCTCAATAGAGCTCGTCAAAAGCATCTCCGGAAAAGATCATTCTCTATTGATGGTTAGCGATGAGCTCAAAGACGAGTCAACGATCAAACATTTATCTGATAAGTAACAGTTTCCCAAAGAAACCATGAATTGACATAAATCCGGTCCTGTATTAACTTATCAAAATTGCTTGTCAATACGATTCAGATGAAATGTCTAATCACAATCAACCCAGTGCATTTCCAGCGCGACTTTCAAATTCATAGTTATTCTGAAGTTATGGACTTTGTCAGAAAGATGATGAATTAACTTAGAAATGAAGACCATAGAAAGTCCTGGAATGGAAATTTCTTGAAAATTATGGGAAACGGCCGGGCTAACTTAGATAGGACAAAAAAGCAAATTTTACTAACTGGTTTTCTTGTTTTCTGCCTAGCGCTTCTATTTTTCAGGTCAATTTTTTATCTGAATTGTTGCTCTTATCTAAAGATCATGTGGACAAAGCTAATATTGAATTTGTAAAATACAACAGCGGCAGGACGTCAAAGAAGGAGATCCTATAAAATGTCTGTACGTTCTGCATTTTTGTAAAATTGGCCCTACAATCTATCAAAAAAATTAATCAGGCACATATGCAACCTGTAACGTGACCAATGTCGATGTTTGAATATTTTCAAATACTAGTTTCCAAATCACCGCACTATATTACGTGTATCTTTTATTGATCAGTCGAAAAGTTCCAGCGACTTACAATGTCTGATTAATGATTGTCGGTGAAAATGCTTCCAATATTTTTCCTCCAGAAAATCACTCCCTTTCCTTACTGTTTGAATGAAAAATTATTCAATAATTTGATATTTATCGGTGAATTCTTGAGATGTTCTCTCAGCCAGTAAGCTAACCACTTTTCAATGATAACTGAAGCAATTTGTCTTCCGATAAAAAAATTGGCTAGTGGTTGTCAGTGACTACTATACATAGACACAGTATGTTAACCGATTGGCTGCTTCATACGCATGAAACAGTAAATTGATAAGTAGTTTGACTATGATACAATGTATTAGTTCAAAATTGATCTACAAACCATAGATTTTTCTATGTGTCATCATTCATGGTCACCTACAAATTGTATAAGCTGCAAGATATTAAATTTCCATTCCAGTCTACTATGGTCTGCTTCTATGACATTCATTGAATTGACTCCTCCGGTCAGTGCTCGGAGTTCAGATATCCATGCCAGTGACGTCTAGAGAGGACGTAGGAGAACAGGGATATCCCCAACCATTACCATAGATGAGCTTTCCATAGTTGGTACGAGATTCCATCTTGGAGATCCAAAAAATGCTTCATTTTTTAGGAGCGTTGGATTGTGCGATAAAATTACGAATCGGGATGGGAGGGAAGGGTCAGGCTGATAAGATTCCGATTTCTAAGAACTTCTGCAACACAACTCTCCACGCAAAACAATTATTGTCATTTCATATATCTGCTAGCAAATATTTGTACATCAGATGCTTGTAAATAACAAATAGATTCGGGAAGTCATCGAAAGATTACATTTTGCTGATGTAGCTTCAAGCCAATGTAGCCTCGTTTTGAATGAACGCATGAGAATGATGAAGATGATAACATAAATGTATATTAGGATGAAAGTCCGCGAAAGGGAAATGAATATCTGAATCATGAAAATATATGCATTTGATGAACGATCTTGATGTAAGTCCTGTAGATGAGAAGTAACAATGAAAACACGGCGAAATCACATTATTTGAAGGGGATGAGGCAATTTCACATGTTGTAATTTGATGCATAGCGTTAATATATCAGATTTAAGTTGTATGCGCTCAATAATTTAATAATTCCCTTTGAATCCTTACTAGAGAGTGTCATTCTTTTATATCAACATCAACAACAACCTACATGAGCACAGTAATGTTCCGTTCAAGAAAGAACGCTAATACAATAGGATTATCCTTTTTTGAAAATCAATGATATGAAGACCATGACCATTGAAGATGAAATCACAAAATCGCCTGTAGAATCTTTTTGAGGCATGCTGGAATATCACACTGCTCAGGATTGTTTGCGATGGGTTATGTAGATCAAACGTGTAAAAACTGGGAACGAGGCTCATAAATCTGCGTTCACAGGATCAACTTGTAGAATTTTCTTTCATGCGGTCCACAGACTTTGTTAAAGGTTCATTTTCATTTATATTCTGCCAAGTGACATCTCTCAGTTGGATCTTATTCTGCGGGAAAATTTACGGTTATTCAGAAGTTATCTCAAGATACCGACACAGGAAGTTCTGAACCAAACTCGTGGTCAGAGTCCAGACTGATGTCATCCTAGTTATCGCATGTCCTCTCTAGGCTTCGATAGTTTGGATAACCGACCTCCATGATTAATAATACATAGTCAAATGACTATGCTTTGAATGAATCTTGTTACCGTTACAGATGCTTGTCGTAGATATTTCATGCCTCCTCTAAACCAAGATAGCATAGATATCCAGCAACTTGACCCCTGTGGTTCAGGAGTTATTCAAATGCTTACCCGGGCTATGGAAACTCTCTCACATAGGAATTGTTGAGATTTGATTGGAAGTTCCCACTAATAATAAAAATATTTTGAATTTCAAATGCTTCGTATTGAATTATATTGTATTTTATTTTGCTTGCTCATTGAGTCAGATAATAAGCATAAAGGTGCAAATCGACTTATAATTTCTTTCCCTGTCTTCATTTTCATAGAATATAACATTTAAACATTACTTACATATTAAACATTCGGGTTGATATTTGCGTTCAAGGGCATATATTTTAAGTCAAATATTCGGTCGTCTCCGTTCATGGGCATTGCACATATAAGACAAGTCATGCATGTGCTTATTGTCAGAACATCATTCTAATGATGCTTCACGAAGAACCGAGTGAAATTCAAGACTTATTATAATTATTTTGAAAGTCAACCGAACTTTGTTGCGAATTCATAGATTGCATTAATCATCGGAGTACGAACGCAGCTCTTCAAATTCTAGAGGACGGATCACAACGTTTGACGACTGTCATCCTATCAACACCTACATTTCCATTGATTAGCTGGAGATATATTGACCTCATATCCATTGCTGCCACGCTTATTATCTCCGTCGCGCTTTAAGCGTTAGTTTTTGTCCTGTGTCTCGAAGGAGTAATTCTTATCGTGCTGCTGCTTCCGCCTGTTGATTAGCTGCTACTGCCTGCTGCTGCAGTAGAGTGGGAGAAGTTTAGGAATCCTGTGTTTGAATTGCTGTTGGCTTCGAAGCTCTTGGCGTGAAAACAATACAACGTTGAAATAAGCAAGTGTTCCTTTTAAATGGATTATGTGTATTTCATGGCATTTGTTGGTTATTCTATTTCATCTCCGCTCATGGTTCACAGCACTTGCTGTGTGATGCTGAAATTGATATTTTCTCATTAAGTAAGTCGAATAGTTATCCGTCAGAGAGTGCATGCTCTGAACTAGCAACGCAAACAAAGTGAACACAGATTCTTCATTTACTTAAATATTCTATTTTTGAGTTCCGTTGTTTGTTTCATAGGCAGCATTTTTGTTTGATTATTGAATTTCATCTTGCGTGTTGTGTGTACAAGCTTTACCTTGCGGTTATAATATTTGAGAATTCAATTGATTGATGTTTATCCATCCAAGTATTCATGTTAGGGAATTGGATGACTGTTTATAATTCAGTCACGAATTCAAAACTAAGAGGAACCGGTCTACCAAAAAGAGTTATTTGCGAGCGCGATTTAGAGCATGGTCGTATCACGAGTGAGCACTGTAATCAAAGGAACGCTGTGATGATCATTGTAATTATCATAAAAGTTTTTTTTCTGTACAGTTACTGTCAGAAAGCTTTCAGTGTGATTTCTGGGAGGAGTTCTGTTTCCAAAGTGCGGCTTTTTATTCATTTACGGAGATTTTCCGCAGTGTCCAGTGGAGATACACCAAAAGGAGTGTTGTGTCTGATGAGCTGATTCGTCGCGGCTCGACCTGAAACAGTTCGTCGAGTTGTATTCGCGGCGAGTAGCACCTTTGTGAACATTTCACCAATAGTTCATGCTTTGGTAACCTTCTAGATTGTCTCTCATTAGTGTAAGCCAGATCGATGCTTATTCGATGTTTTTTAAAACTGAGGACGTTTCAGTTTCATGCTGCAAATACTTTCATTGCGCGTCGTTTATCCGATCCGTCGCTTGGAGACGTTTGAGAGACTGCTTTCTCAATTCATTAGACGATGTTTATTCGATTGCAAAGACGAAGTAGAATATAATTGAAATGAGTTAAGGATATCTGTAGTTCCTCTGACAGATAGGATATCGAACTGTCAGTTTGAATAATAGGTCGAACTCAAAATTTTCCTTCCGAATTCAGACCACCCAGACATTCGCTTTTTTGAAAAAATGCCTGATTTTTAGTATCTGTCGAGTGACTTTCGTTTATTTTTCGTTTTTTGGTAGAACAAGAAAAAAGTTTTTCGTAGTACAGGCCTTTATTTACGTGTTGGCATGTTGGCTTTATGTTATGCTGCCCTTTACTTTAGTCATGCTGTCAGCGTCATTCAGTATCATTCAGTTCATTATTTCTTTTGATCTTTGTCAGGTCGATTTTATCGCAAATTCAACAGAGGTGGTTGAAATAAAGAGCCGGAAAAGACGGTTGCCTATCAGATAATGGCGGTTTGTGAAATGTCTTGCAGCGCGCGCCTCCTCTGGTCAGTGGGCAGCACATTACGCATTCTTCATTGAGGAATCCTACAACTAAGACGTTGATAATTACGTATTTGCAGACCACATTTTATACGCTTAGCAAGTTATTTGCCAAGAGCTGCAAAGTTGAGCATAACCTGAATTCCTTCACATGTAATTATTAACATCCTGAAATGACTTTTATCATTTGATTGTTGGAACATGACAAGTCTGCAAGTTTCAGGTTTGTTATGCTAGCATGTGTTTCACAGCTTTATGGTTGTCAAAACCTGAAATCTGTTTGAGAGAGAAAGTTGAGCTTTTGACACGCAAAGAGATTTTCATTATTGTGACCAAAGGTAGAGGTGCTCTAGTCATCACCGAAATAAACCAGAAGCGGGAATTTGCAAAGAAATTCTCCCGATTTGATGGACAAATGTGATAGAAAATTTATCTGCAAAATATGCATGCATCCATCGCAGCACAACATGTAAATAGAACTGTAAGAGAATATTATGTAAAACTATGATACAAGTGCCACTGAAAATATGTAAAACATCGTAGAATTACAGAACTTTTTAATAAATCGAGATGTTGACAATTACATAATCCTATGTAATAACTTTATATATAGGAATCAGAAAATGTACCCTTATTAGTAAAAAAGTCATGTTGTAGAAATTCGTGAAGGCAAAGCCCTGTCGTAGTGCGTTACGGTAAATGCATATTTTTTTCTTGAGCATAATTTAGCCTTGAGAGGCTATCGGTTATCCAGTCCGGTGATTTCCCCATGTTCGAGGGTGTCCGGATGTACCTTACCCAATTGCCTTCACACCTCGTCTTCATTTCCTTCTGTCCAATGCGTCCTTTTTCGTCAGGCCTATCCTACGACATTCCTTCACTTGTGTCTTCCCCATGGGTCGTCCTCGCTTTCTTTTACCTCCAATTCCAAAATTCAACGGTCTTCTGGAAGCCACTACCTTCATCCCTCCTCAAAACATGGCCATACCATCTCACTCCATTTGCCCTTACTAAGCTATCAACACCCTCATTCAAACCAAGCAAGGCCATCAACCATTTACTGTTCCTCTTATCCATAATCTACGCACCACTCAGTCCTCACCATCGCCCTCTCCGTTCATCTCAGGATAGCCAACTCAGGTTCTCTCAAAGTCCATGTTTCGCTTCCATACATCATACAAGGTCTTACACAGCTGTGATAGATTTTGCCCGTCTTCTTCAACGTGAAGCTTCTTCGTGTCAACAGCTTTCCATACTCTCAACCACCCAAGTCTTGTTCGGAATGCTACTGCAGCTATGAGACCATGGTGCTATAGGTAACTGTTCAGTTTATGCGAATGAGTGCGGTTTCTTGCATAATGTTGATAAATGGACCCTGGAAATTTAGATGCTAATATACATAATTTGATGATACTCGTATACACATTTTTCCGTTGAATTTTTTATTACACTGTCACTTTCACCGTGATTTTCGAGAAGTTGAAATTGATAAACTGAGTCACATTTTCAAAGCCAATGGCTACCCGTCTTCATTTATCTTGGATACCACCAAAAAATTCCTAGATAAAAAATTTTCTAACCCTTCTGTCAAGTCTGATCAATCATACAGCCATGTTGTTAAAATTCTTTTTTTTGTACAGCAGTCTCTGTTCTTTAAGAAGAGACTTCAGAGCATTTTTAATCGGATTGATCCTGACAGCAAAGTTAGGTGGGTGTTCACTTGCACAAAGTTGAAAAGCTACTTTTCGAACAAGGACAGAACTCCTTTAATGTTGAAATCGGGTGTTGTATATTGTTTCACAGGTGAGGTTGACCCTCGCTTTACCTACATTGGTAAAACTCTCAGACACCTAAACATTAGAGTTAAGGAGCATAAGTCCAAAATCTCGGCAATCTTTGATCACCGACTGAATTGTAGTTGCAGATGTAACCCTGAAAATTTCAAAATGCTGGCATCAGATAGTGATGGATTTGCCCTAAATATCAAAGAAGCTTTTTACATTAAAAAATTGAGTCCTAAACTCAACAAACAAGTGAAATTCGATGGGTCGTTCTATAATTGTCGTCTTTTTTAAAATTGAAGTTCAGTTGTGTTTGGGTGCTAATATGATTAGCGTTAGGCCATTAGCAAGTTAATGTGTCTAAACTTTCTTCCTGCTGGTATTTCTGCACTTTTAGGCTGCTACTAGTAGTTTATGGTTTCACTAGCTGTATTGTTCCATTAATGTTCAGTCCATTGTACATTGAATTTATTGATTTGTATCTATAGTATTTACGAGTGTTTTTACAGTGCCCTTTACGAGTGTTTTGTAGTATAGGCCTATGTCTATTTGTAAATGACTATCTTACAACATCGTACGTGTAGATTAAAACTTCCACTCGTGAAACATGTGTATCAAGCTGGTTGTAACACCTAAATACCACGCTATCAATACATGAAATTATGAAAGAGAAATTGAAGTCATCTATTGACCTGATGGAAGTGTATATTGCTTCAAAAATCAAGAGTACCTACAGATACACAGAAGGTGAAGACAACCGATTTCCAGGCTGCCAAAGAATTGCAGTCACATTGAAGAAAAGGCTGACACTTGCAGCCTACCTATGATAAAGAACAAAAAAGATGAGAAGCGTGTACAGGTACTGACGTCCAAAAGAAACGCAACATTCTGCGTATTTTTTGGCTTGATACTTGGCCTACGTCTGCAATTTTCATGCAATAATTATGTATGCAGTCATAAAGATGATTAAGTTATGGGGGTGCGCAACATTGATTTACCATCACTTAATCGATAAGGTACGACGAGATGCGCTCAAAACAGACGTCGGCGGAGTCTGTCTATAGTGGACGAAAGAGAATGAGAGGTGCTTGACCAGAGGGGAGGAGTGGCACAAAGTCACGAAGTAGAGAAGAGCCTTGACAGTCCCAGCGAGTGGCCGGTCTAATCTAGAGGCATCTCAACGAAGCTCGGATGTACCAACCAAGTGTTCGATACAGGTCACCCCAGCGCTCTTAGGCAATAAAATCAGTCCAGGTTCACGTAAAAAGGCCCACTCATAGGTGAGTCACTGCCCTCATCGTTTACTGATTCGTTTTCCTTCGGAGCGGAACATGTGATATTCACAATCTACACAAGTTCGCACTATTCGTGGTGTGATTCAATGGCATATTATGTCGTTATAGCGTTATTCTGCAAGGCTTGATGCAAAAATAATGGGTTCGCTTTTTTTCGCTTTACTAAGTTAAGGATTCTTTTTTCGTTTTTTTAAAATTCGAATCGGCTGTGTGGTCTGCGAATTGGTTGCTGCTGAGATCAATAACATAACAAAAAAAGTAGGGCTTGTTTTAGATAATGTTGTCAAACGAACAAACTATTTCACAATTTAAAATGAGGCATCAACGTCGCTACCCTACCCTCAACCATCTCTTCAACAATGGATGATGCTCATGTGGCCAGTCTTATGGTGTAACGTCGATATTAGTTCAGTTAGAGTGCCCTTCCTTCCGGCCAAAAGACTTACAATGCCAAGCCGCTAGTCTTCCACCACAGAGATTTTTTGGAACCTTGTATAAGCATAGATATTCCGTATTGCATGCACTTACATGCCTTGTCAATATTCACTTACAGTGATCAGCATATTTCTCTAACATGTCTTCATGTGTCCCCCTCCTGCCATTTTTCTGTCGCTTTCACATCATTTCATGAAATTTTTAGCATGTTAGACAGTTTAACTGAAATTTATTCATATCATCATGTTCCAGCGAAAACTTAGTGAACAATTGTCTTGCGTCGTCCTCTCAGGTGATATTGAAGGAGATGGAATCATTTCCTGTCGTGTGTGAGAGCAATTTTAATATCTATATTTGCCATTAAACAAGTGTCATCTTGTCATCATGCTAGTTTCTTATGACTCCAACAAAGTTTGGAAAATTTATACGATTAACAAATTAGATGAGCTTTTTTCTTTTACGTGTAACTTGAAAGTTATTGTGGAAGTATTTTTTTACTTCGAGCCCTTTGATTACTAAGTGATTATCAAATGTATTGTATTGAAAAAGTGTTTCTGTAACGCTGTATGTTTTTTTGCATTAGTGAGAAATTATTGTTGAATTGAACTGGTCGAGCTCTTTTAAATATTATAAGGGTGCACAAATAATTTTGTCGAATGAATTCCAACCTTCACTTCAAGTGTGGCAACTTCCCATCCTACGTTAAGAAAGTCTTGAAAGTAATTAAGGTTGTCAAAATCAAATGAATATAAATGAATGCGTCGAACATCTTAATTGAATTGTGTCCCGACATACTTAACTCTCCTGGACAACTCACTCAGTTAATGAGAAATCCATGTTTCCATTCCTACTGCAATCATTGGCGCTGCGTCGTGTCGTTTTTTATCACAGAGTAGGAGGAACGGATAATGTCCAATTTGTTGTAGCCAGGGAATCCTACTAGGATTCCCTGGTTGTAGCTTTGATGTTTGCTGAGTAAATAAAGCTCCAAGTATATTTTCGGTTATGCTGAAAAATTAACCCAAAACCGCTCAATGAGAGAGCATCAATGTCGCCTTGAAGATTAAGACACGCGCTCACGATTGTTAGCCATATCGGGTTTTTTTAGCAACCAAGGCGAATACATGCTGAGCCAATGAGATCATTGAGATGGGCCAGAGTACACGTGCAGCTGAATCATTCTCGCTCCTCTTCTCTCGCATGTACGTGGGGCCAGTGGTAAAATCTGACCAAAAGTCCGTAATCCGACCTACGATGCCAGCTGAGCTCTTTATCCTCATCGGTGCCGATTTTTCTTCATAAAAAATTATTTCGGCTTAAATCTAACCCTCAGTATGAAGAAACCCGGTCCGATCACGAATTAACACATCCGACCAGAGCGATGTCATTAAGAGTTTGGTCAATGCTGTTCAGGTAAATTCGGTTTGCAATTGCCGCCGAGTTTAAGTGCTTGGTCGGGCTTTGATGTTTTGGTCAGGTTCGACCAGGACACCTAAGTCCGACCATCGCCGACCAAGCATTTCAACTTGATCGTTTCTTTCTTCGCAGATCATTTCATAATGCTTTGCCTATTACCCTTGGCACTAAAAAAACAGAGCAGACCACGATTAAACCCATTTGACCATATGCAGTTTACCCAACCATCGACGACGAAGCTGAAAATATAGCTGATCGGTTGGGTTTTAATTGTTTGGTCCAGGTTTTCATATACCGTTGAGTTAAAATTCCGCCTTGCAGAATGAGAATTGTTGGTAAAAATCAAAGCTGTTCAGAGTTTGAGTACCTGATTCCAGCCACTGATATTCGATGTTATGAGTAGTAAGGAAGTGACAAACACCAGATAGCGCAAGATGGCCGCCATCGCTGAGTCCCCCCCCCTCTGGAACGGCAGAGTGTCGTGGTCGGCCGCCGTGGTGCTTCGTGTCTGAGTCCCCCCCCCTCTGGAACGATAGAGTGTCGTGGTGGACTTGGGCGACCGCCAGGATTAGTCTTGAGGCTATAGTGTGTGATGTTTTTGGTGCAATCTGCTGAATGTTGGGTTGTAAAATGGGTTGTTTCGAGTGGAAGGAGTGGTCGGATGAGAAAACGGAGGTCGGATTCGTGTTCAGCGTGAAATTCTGCATCGGTAGGGTGAGTTTCAAGTCAATCGGTGAGAAAAAATTTTCTTCAAAATTTTAACAGAGTTAGAATTTGGGATGTTTTGGTGTGTAGCGCCCAAACGAAGCATCGGATGAGAAAACGGAGGCCAGATTCGGAATCTACGTGAAATTTTGGGTTAGGAAGGATGTTTCCAGCGAAATCGGAGAGAAAAAATTTTCACTGACGTCCCCCCCCCTCTGGACAGCTTGCTTCGATTTTGGCTTCTAGTGAACGGATTTTGTCGTGCGATAGCTCGTTTGAAAGCTAAGAGTGAGACAAATTCAGTGAAAGAATCGGCTCGTTCCTATCTGTCTTCGTTCAAAAGTTAGAGCGGTTACAAGATTTTAGGTCGGAGCTCGCTTACCTGAAAAAATCCTAAGTGTCAGAGTGACTTTGTATGGGTAAAATTTTGAAAATTTTCCAAAGTGTGGAATTTCGACCTGGGACCGTCACCAAAACATTTTTCATCAAATTCTGAAATTTCGCTGACGTCCCCCCCCCTCTGGACAGCTTGCTTCGATTTTGGCTTCTAGTGGACGGATTTTGTCGTGCGATAGCTCGTTTGAAAGCTAAGAGTGAGACAAATTCAGTGAAAGAATCGGCTTGTTCCTATCTGTCTTCGTTCAAAAGTTAGAGCGGTTACAAGATTTTAGGTCGGAGCTCGCTTACCTGAAAAAATCCTAAGTGTCAGAGTGACTTTGTATGGGTAAAATTTTGAAAATTTTCCAAAGTGTGGCATTTCGACCTGGGACCGTCACCAAAACATTTTTCATCAAATTCTGAAATTTCACTGACGTCCCCCCCCCTCTGGACAGCTTGCTTCGATTTTGGCTTCTAGTGGACGGATTTTGTCGTGCGATAGCTCGTTTGAAAGCTAAGAGTGAGACAAATTCAGTGAAAGAATCGGCTTGTTCCTATCTGTCTTCGTTTAGATGTGAGACACCATTTAAGATTTTGGGACATTGGCGAAAAACGACAGAGTTAGAATTTGGGACGTTTTGGGCTATAGCTTCAAAACGAAGCATCGGATGGGAAAACGGATTTCAGATTTGGAATCAGCGTGAAATTCTTTATCTGTATGGTAAGTTTCATGTCAATCGGAGAGTTTCAAGTCAATGGGCGAGAAAAATGTTCAACATTTTTCGGAAAAACGACAGAGTTAGAATTTTTGCGATGGCTGCCTACTGTAGAGCCAAAACGAAGCATCGGATGAGAAAACGGAGGCCAGATTCGGATTCAGCGTCAAATTCTACATGGAAATGGTGTATTTTCAGCTCAATCGGAGCACTAGAACCGGAGATAGACGGGATTTTTAGTGTTTGGATGATGGGTGTTACGTCATCAGCTGATCGCCACACACTATATAAGCTGGGAGCCGAGAGAGACTTGTCATTAAGACGAGAACGTCAGAGGTAGGTCGTTTCTCTGAGCTCCGATGATAGCTTCGGACATTCCAAATTCCGAGTTTCTGTAAGAAACCGACTTAGAAAATTTCATTGCTGATATCAGCTAAGGCGTCAGACTTAGAGGTTAGCCAGGAGATGGCCTTCGTCTCCAGGCCATAAAAGACTCCAAAACTTTAAAGGCTTGTAACTTTGCTTCTACAAGTCCGTTTGACTTGATTCAAAAAAGGTTCGGTCGCTATTGACCTGCCCTAAGTGATAGACTACTTATAAAATTTCATAAGTAGTGCTGAAAAATTGAAAAATTTAAATTCGCTATTTTTGGCAATTTTCGGGGTTTTCAAACCTTCTGAATTCAACTAAGACATTTATAAAGTTGTCAGAGGCGAGCTTCGGCTCGAGACTTGCTTCCTGATGTAAATAACTCCACCGGTTTTCATGTCAAAATCGGGGTCTGAATACCAACACAGTGATATGACGCACGCTCTGTCCGCGGGAGGTTGGATTTGAGGGCCGAGGCCTTGGAGTCGGGATAAGATCCCCTCTGAGTAATGCCTGTAACGGATTCATCAGCCTAGCTTGTCTATCCTCAAGTATTGAATGACATATTAGTTGTATTTTTAAAATGATTGTCAATGTTACTTGTCAGTAATTCTATTTTATCTTTCCTTCTACAGAATATGGGTGGCAACTCAAAATTTCTGTTTAAAAAATGCTCTTGTGGTGAAGTGAAGAGAGGTGGTGAGTTTAAACGCCACTTGAATAAATATAAGAATACGCCTCACATTCATGTTGAGAAAGGTGTTGTTTCCGGCTGTACACATTGCCAAAAGTTTTTAAGAGGCAAGCAGCACGAAAAATTTTATGAGAGGCATCAGAACTGTCCAGTTGTGAAGTTCGCAAATTATACAACTTCGGACATAGGCAAAATCATAGCCCCCTATTTTGAATTGGTCGATTTGGATCAAGAACTGCAGAATGCAATTGCAGATATCATAAATCCTCCTGTTCCGACTACAGGAAATGAAGAATTGCAGAATGCAATAATAGCCGATCCTCCTGTTCCGACTACAGGAAATGAAGAATTGCAGAATGCAATAATAGCCGATCCTGCTGTTCCGACTACAGGAAATGATCTAAGCAGTGATTCAGACACCTCAGACGAGTCCGACTCTGAGGAGGTTGTAGTGCCCGTTAAAGGAATAGCGAAGCCAATCAGTCAATCTTCCCCGAAAAAATTGAAGGGGATTAAAGCCCAAACTTTAGCCTGGAATAAGGACGATCAGGCTGCCAAAGTTAGCCAGGAGTTTGCGCTCAATAAATTGAAAGATGAGCTGAGTCGCTTTAGAAACGAATGCGAGACTTTGAGAGGTGAAAATTTTAACCTGAAAGCTCAAGTCCAGGAAATCAAGAACCTCAAAACGCAGGTCATAAATTTGGAGGCTTTTCGGGATAGGGCACTGCAAAGTGAAAAGCGAGTTGAAGAGCAGGCAGCAAATATTAAAAATTTAAAATCGCAAGAAGGGGTGCTTAAGCTCAAGATTGAGCAACTAAAAATGAAAATGGCTGAGAACGAGCAGCACAAGGAGAGCAGAACAACACTCCACCTACCAATTATCAACAGCAGGATTGTTGATGACATTCTGCTGCAAAGTGAGGATGTCGACAGCACGTTCGAATGCTACGAGGGAGCAATGGCGGAGATGCGCTGTATCCATGTCTCCATCAAGCATGATGGCAACATCAAAGAATTGCGCCATCGGAAGCGAAAACTGCCGGCCAAGTACTTGCCTGAGCCACCACCATCGAAGGGGTCACGAACCGGCTAATTTTCTCTTATGGTAAGTTAATATCATCTCTATCACTTGAATATATTTTCATCTATTTTTCCTTCTATTTTCAGATACAACGAGAACGAACCATCGGCTCTCTTAAGGGCCACCATGGGGCAAGACATGATAGAACCTCCTCGCGGTTTGCCCTGGGCAGTCTTTAGACTGGCGAATACTATCATTAAGTTGAATCTGCTATCAGTCAACTTGAACGTTACATCACATTAGAGGGGTATATAAACCACTACCTCTCATTTCATTTCATTTCAATCATGGAGACGCCAAACGCTGCAGTCAACTCTCCTCGCGGACCGCAGTTAAGACCGCGAAATTTATTTGATGAATTTGCTAGAATAGAGGAGCAAGACAGAGTTCACAACAATCTTGCTCAGATTGGCAATCCGATGACAGCAACTGCTGTCAATCCAACGGAATGGCGCTACATTCCACTTTTTAGTCATGTGCCAGTTAGTGTGGAAGTCGACAGTGCTACCAAAGAGAGAGTCAAAGACTCTCTCAGCAGAATTGGTAGGGTGTAAGATGACGTTACTCCCGAGAACGAACCATCGGCTCTCTTAAGGGCCACCATGGGGCAAGACATGATAGAACCTCCACGCGGTTTGCCCTGGGCAGTCTTCGGACTGGCGAATACTATCATTAAGTTGAATCTGCTATCAGTCAACTTGAACGTTGCAAATGAAGTTCGGTGTAATACTTCCTTTCGATGGGCGTTCCTGTATAGGACGGCGGTGAAACCCGTAGCTATGTATACCGCAAGGGACATTCGGCAATGGTCAATCTTGTTAAACCTCTCTGCGTCATGTTTGCAAGTGATTGCCTCTGTCTCAACGTAGTATGCATTCGCGCCAGGGCGACATTTAGCCAACTGTCGAAGGTTACCTTATAAACTATCCATTGCATACGTTATGAGAACCATGAGTTCTACCTGTCTCTATCAATGAGACGAATTGATGAATGGAATGAAATGGGAGGACACTCACGCGCCACACGCAACATAACACACTTCTCTCTTCCGTAGTCTAACAAGCTCTTTACACATGGATCGCAGTCGATTGCTATCCCAGAATCATGTAAGCTATCTTAATTTTATTTAACACTATTTCATCTACCATCATCATCCATATGAAGTGTCATAAGATTTACAAGTTAGACTAAGCGTGCTACTATTTCCAAATGAAAAAGTATACATGGTTAAATTATTCACTAAAACCCCATTCAAGTAAGTCAGTATGAAAGCAAAGATAATACGAAATAAACATTTATTATGGTATGTATTTCAAAAGGTCTTCATCGTCAATATCGTCCCAGAGTCTGACTTCACATAGATAACAAAAACAGTTCAGTTGCTTTAATCGTTCTTCCACTGCGAGCCTCACTTTATCAATATACTCCCACTCTGCCATAGTTCGTGGCTGGGAGTTAGGGGTGTACCACTCCCATAATTGGTGGAGGAATTTCGTGCTGGTGATCTCCATCACATCGTCAGTATCGTACTGGAGATACTTCCACCTCACGCCTGTTAAGTCGGGACACTCCTTCTCACATACACTCTCCTCTTCCTCATCCGCTGGTAATGATAACTTCCTGATATTGTCCAGTTGGTACACCTTCTCCACCTTCGCCTTTCTTGGAGCGTTTGGTGTAACGAGCGCCTTTGGTGTTGAGCATGGAGAAGAGAATTTTGTGTTTGGTGTTGTCGGAGGGCTTGTCATGTTGACTGTGAATAATGACTTTGAAATGTTTTCTAATTCTTAAGTATCAACAAGCAACCAATCAGAATGAACATCCAATGAATGATGAATATGAAAGTATATAAGCAAAGTGACATTCATGTCATTTCATTTAATCTGTGAATCATACAAGTGACGAACGCACGATCTCTCTCTTTGACTATTATTCTGTCTGATCATATTTCATTAAAATGGTAAGTTAAAGATTTCCTCTCTCATCTCCCTCAAACGTGTGACTAATAGCATCTTCCTCAATTTCAGGCATCAACTTCATCACCAACGTCCTCTCTTCTCGAGGAAAGTTTAGAGTTATTGAGTCAAGGTAGGTTGTAACACTACACTGAGACTTGAACAGAGATGATAGAATGATTTCTCTTTCAGGTGATGCGAGTTCCAGCTCAGAACTGTCGCGATATGGCAACGAGTGGGAATGTGCTGACTGTGGGCACATCTTCACGAGGAAATGGGATCTCACCCGACACATCAAGCGAGGTGTTTGCCGACCTAAGCCGGCATCAATCTCCGAAGGTAGGGATGATTCTGTTAACGATGTCTCCTTTTCTTGCGATTTATGCATTCAGTCTTTCGAGACACGTTTTGAACTATCTTCGCACAGACTTCAACATACACACACGAACGATACCTACACCAACGGTACCTCCTCTATCCGACTCACTGAGGTGTCCATAAATAATTTAGTGAGGAACTACCAGATGGACTCCTCAGAAACCATTGCTAACTTTGAGGAATGGTTTCATCAAAATTCATCATTGATAGAAGCGCTCTTCAACAATTTAGACAATTTTAGGATGAAGGCGCTCATCTATCTTAAAATAAAATATGTAAAAATCGACCACCATACTGGACAAATAATAGAGAGGTTAGAGTTTCACATACCCTCCTCTCCTGCAACCGAGGTTGTAGACTATGAGTCTTGGATAAATTTTCACATCCAAGGATTAAAATTAAATATTGATAAATTTAACGAGCGCGATAGCGGTCTCATTTTTGACGGCATTGAGTCCGCCTTATTTAAAATCAGTTTATTAGGAAATCATAGTGGTCGAGGCTCCTTTAATCTTCCAAAAAATTTAAAAAACAAAACAGCAGTCATCAATGTCGATTGCGAATCGCAATGTTTTAAATATGCTGTCCTCTCCATTCTCCACTATAATGACATCAATGCGAATCGAAATCGCACATATAGCTATAGGCAGTGGGAGAATGAATTAAACTTCGATGACTGTAATAGTGACGATATGAAAATTAAAGATATAGAAAAATTTGAAAAATTGAACAACATCAAAATAGTTCTCCATGTTTGGGAAAAAGGATTGAAGGGTGTGCGCTACAACTCGCGTTCGAGTTGTTATGAACGTACAGTAAACCTGTTATTAGTAAAACAGGATGATAGTGAGGAATGGCACTACTGCGGTATTCCCAAAATCTCTCGCTTATACCACCACTTAGAAAACTCTAGTAGAGAGTTATATTACTGCGACAGATGTATTCGCCACTTTAGGAGGAAAACTAAATTTGAAACTCATTACGAATGGTGTAAGCGAGGTAAACTGCAAATGGAGCGCATGCCCAAAGATAAGGAGTTTTCATATAGAGAGAATGGTGATGAATTAAGTCCTCTTCGTGTCATCTATGCTGACATCGAATGTTATATCGATGATAACATCCATCGACCAGCAGCCATTTCCTGCTATGAAGTATGGCATGATCACTTTAGGAGTAGGCAAAATAAAATGCGCGTCTGGCAAGGTGAGGATTGTATTTACCAATTCCTACAATTCCTCGAACAGGCTGTAAAATTTCAACAAAAGTATGATGGTGAACTCTATCGCAGATCATTGCATATGACAGCAGATGATCAAGCAAAATTTGATAGCTGCAACATTTGCCCCAAATGTAGGAAAACATTTGATGATGATAAGATTAAGAAAGTGCGCGACCATGATCACATCACTGGGAAATTTAGAAACGCACTCTGTTCAAAATGTAATTTTTCACTTAGGATGAAACGGCGTACATTACCCGTCATTTTCCATAATTTCAAGGGCTACGACAGCCATATGATAATAAAAGGAGGTTTAGGTCAAATGAAAGAGTGGAAGCTTGATGTAATAGCGCAAACGAGAGAGAAGTTTATGGCCATGACAGCAAAAGTGCCTGTCAATAAAACTAAAGAAAATAAGACGGTCTATTTTGATATAAAATTTTTAGATTCCTACCAATTTATGACTGCATCACTGGCCTCTCTCGTGCAAAATCTAAAGTCTCTTCCACTAACACAAAATCTTAAGAAACAATACCCAAATCTAACCGATGAAGTCATCACACGGAAAGGAGTCTTTCCATATGCATATTTTGATGCAATTAGTAAACTCGGCGAGACTTCTCTTCCGCCCATAGATAAATTTAAAAATGATTTGACCGGCGCAGAATGTAAGACCGAAGATTATGATCATGCACAAGATGCATGGATAAAATTTGACTGCCATACATTTGGTGAATATATGATTGCCTACCTTAAGTTAGATGTATTTTTGCTGGCTGATGTATTTCAGGAGTTTCGACGAGTGGCATTAGAAGAAGATAAGTTAGATCCCGTCCACTTTGTCAGTCTGCCAGCCATGTCATTTAAGTCTGCTTTTAAAATGACTGGTGAGACCATTCATCTCTTACAAGATCCAGAGATGTATAATTTATTTGAGCGAGGAATTCGCGGTGGTCTCACATTTGTAAATAAACATAGGTTAAAATCAAAAATAGTAGGCAATGACCAGACTCATCTGAAGTATTATGACCAAAATAATTTGTATGGTAGTTCATTATCCAAACCGCTACCTCACTCTGAGTTTAGCTGGTTAGATGATAGTGATATTCAACATTTCTCCAACCCTTCCAACATACTAGCAATTCCAGATGAAGGTGATTGGGGATATTATTTTGAGATAGATCTAATCTATCCAAATAATATTAAACATAAAACCGTAGATTTTCCACTCGCACCCGAATCAGATGAAGTGAGTAAAGATATGTTTTCCGACTTTATGAAACAATTTCATAAAGATTTAGAATCATGTGGACAACCCGACTATAAGCCTTGCCGCAAACTTTTACTCACCCAGTATGATAAAGAAAACTATCTAGTCCACTTTAGCATCTTAAAATTTTATTTAGAAATGGGTATGATTTTAAAAAGAGTTCACCGCATTATTAAATTTAGACAGAAAGCCTTCCTCAAGCCATATATTGATAGCAACAGCCAGAAACGTGCACTAGCCCAAAATAACTTTGAAAAAGATTTTTATAAATATAAGAACAACAGTCTATTTGGTAAGACGATGGAGGATGTTAGAAAGCGCGTAAACTACAAACTAGTTAATGATGATCAAAAGTATCACAAATTGACCTCATCACCTCGATTCATCGATAGAGACATTATCGATGAGGACCTTATAGGTGTTAAAATGATAAAATCTGAAGTTGAGTTGTGCAAACCCATCTATATTGGTCAAGCTGTACTAGATTATTCTAAGCTTGAAATGTACCAACTCTTTTATAAAATACTAAAACCATGTCCTCTCGTAAAAGAGGTTCGTTTGTTGGGTGGTGATACAGATAGTTTCTTCTTAGGTATTACCACTCAAAAAGATTTAAATTTCAATGAAGTAGGAAAATCTTTAGAAAGATATTTTGATACATCAAATTATCCTACTGATCATCCACTCTACTCCATCAAAAATAAGGCAAAACTTGGTTGCTTTAAGGATGAGACAGCAGGGAAGGAAATAGATGAAATGATTCTCCTCCGTCCAAAAATGTATTCTATGAAATTAAAGGATAGTGATGATAGCATTAAGCGCGCTAAAGGCATATCAAAATCCATTGTGCAAAATATGAAACATAAGAATTTCAGGAAAGCCTATAGAAATAAAAATATAACGTTTGTCAATATGACAATCTTAAAATCTAAGTCGCATGAGATCAAAACTCATACTTTTAGGAAACGGGCGCTTTCAGCATGGGAGGATAAGAGGTGCTGGTTAGAACACAACATATCTCTTCCACATGGACATCCTGACACAAACATACCACCACCCAAAAGAATTAAACTCATTCAACACATTCAGGAGACGTCTTAGCATAATCATCCTTAACTTAGTATTTTGATGTTGATTTCTGTAGATAAACATTGTTGTTTTATGTATCGCATGAGATTGTTTTTTCCTTGTGAATATGTATCCACATCTGTACATTCCCCATGTGATGACTTTTCCACTGAAAGACATTTTTCCTATCCCTGTATATTTCCACCCTTCACGAAGTAAAAAGACTTTTTGTATATAACAATGTTTATTGAAGTGCGCTCATGTATATATTTTCAGTGGATGTTGTATAAAGTCTATTGCTTCACATTCATGTACATATTTCAATAAACATATCACAATGACTTCACTTTGTTTTCCGAAACACTAACGTTATGAGGGATTTAGTATCTTTCACATGGATGCACTCTTGTAAACCATTGGTAATTTTGATAGCAATAGAGGGTATAGTTTGTTTGATGACGGGATGATAGAAAATAGATTCAAACATCTTCTCGATTATTCCATATGAAGCGTCTTTATCATGAATGAAATCACGTAAAATGTATTCTTTTTTCTCGCCAACAGAAATAGGTAAAATCAAATCACTTTGAATGTAAAGGTGTTGTTCATGTTTATCAAGTGTCATTGGTGTTTCTATACCAATCGTATGCGCAGCAGCAAACACTGTTTGTAGCATTGAAAAGCCAAAAAGTTTTTTCAAATTTTTACTCAATTGACATTGAATGTCATCACCCAGTTTCAGAACAACGCGTTGATTTTCAATTGAAAACGAAATGTGGTGTGTCTTTACATCATATTTACTTTTCATCACATGCTTCAACTTCTGTTGTATATAAGGATTTACTACATGAATGAAGCTTTCAACTGTATGATATAGACGCGGCATTATATTGATAGCAACTTTAGAATCTTCATAAGACTGGTAAATTTTCTTGATGCGATCGCCATAGATGTCCACCCACCATTCATCATTAACTGAATCAGCTTTAGTGTGATATTCATGAGAAGCATACACCACACCGCTTCCAATAATAGGTGTATAATGTCTTACAAAATGACGCAAGGTTGGAGAGAAATAAACTGTAAGTTTGTCATTATATTTCTGAATAACCAACTTATTTTTGTCCGCCATAATTTTCTCTCCATACTTCTTACCCACAGTCTCATTCCATCGTTTTACTAACTCAATAAGTGATAAAGGTTGAACACCACGCTTTTTCAAAATGATGCGTTCTTCGCATTCTACAACATCTTCATCAAATATTTTAAATCTATAATGAAATTTGTTGATTCGATTTGAATAAACTTTTTTAACATTTGCAGTAGCAATTGACGTTAGATGTAGTCCATGACCAAAACCAAGATGTGGATAGAATTCACTATCCAACCTCAGCGTAAGACCTTTAGTAAAAGAATGAAAGCGGAGGAACTGTCTCCCACTCCAATGATAGATAGTAAACTCATAAGCTTTCTGATTTTTATTCTTCATGATGGAAGTATTACCACTGTTGAATGCCTTAATAATTTTCTCATTCCCAAATGGCTCATAAGAATCTGATTTTATCTGAATCCATTCATAGTTCCACTTTCCATCTGATGTTAAATTGTATGGGAACTGGAATGCATTATTCATCGTTATTCCATCATGGGTGCGAGGAGTCAATATCATTTCTTCCAAATCATTCACATTCTGAATATTGCTATCATAGCAAATACTAGAAACGCCAACCTCCCATTCACCTTCTAAATGCAGTGGCCGATTTAATTCTACTCGATAGTCTGATGGTTTATTTTTGGGAAATTTATTCATAGAAGCATTACTGGGCAAGTAGATTAGAAACGAGTCCTTATTTTCACTTTCCATATTATTCACATTGGAAAAATATAATAGCATACGTTTGCATTAACTCTTCATTCGGAAATGGAGTGTAATACTTGTCACAGCATCTTTATGAAAAGGAATCAACGCACCAGCATCGTCATAAATGGCAATATCAATTTGTGGGATGTAGTTTGATTTCAGCTTTGTATAATGCACTTTCTTGAAAGTATGCTCAGATAAAATACTGCAGCTTTTTGGCTGGTATGGTATCATTGCTAGCAATGGAGCTTCAACATCTCCCACACGTACATCTTCACCAATATTGGAATATATCTGAAAATAGTTAATACGACGCGATAGCGACATGTCTGCGCTAGCTTTGGTTACAGTACCACTTTTAACGATATTTTGATCAAAACCCAAAATGTCCATTAGAGTTTTATCCATAATTAGTTCAATACCTTTTCCATTTATAGTGAGAGACAAAGTACCTTCTTTTTCAGAAAATGAAATATGTTGCTCATTAATCACTTCATTTAAATAATCTACAACCAATTTAACCGAAGTAATAATGCGAGGCATCAACACTCTTGTTTCATGTAAGATACCACCAAAAGGCTCTACACACTTTCTGTATAAAGATACGGCCCATTCTGTATCAAATTGATTTGGCCTTTCACATGGTAAATGTTGCATATCAGATTTTCCATGAACAGCTGCAGAACGATGTCGTAAGAACTGATGAAAATCTTTTGAACAAACTAATACTAGATCATCATCATTTAATTTACTTATTGCAATATGATTGGATGATTTAATATAAGTCAATGTTGCCACTTGTTTACCATCAACTCGAAGGAGATAATTAAATTTCTTCAATAATGTTTCAGGAGTCATGTTTGTCTTTCTTGGCTTAATCACAATCTTCTTCACCAACGTCTTCTCATTTCTTGGAATAAGATCTACATAATAAGCTTCCTCTCGATATATTAACTGTTTATGACCACTTATGTGGTAATTAACGTTAAAATTATCATAGCTTGTTAAGGCGTTAGCGAGGTAGCCTAAATCATTTCTTAAACTTGGACTTAAACCAACAATCCAATCTTTCTCAACTACATGATGTACATAATTATAATCATCATTGTGCGGAGTAAATTGGACAATATGTTTACACGCTTTATTCAAGAAATCATATATAAACTTTTTACATGATAAGAGATCTTTCTTTGACCACTGTGGAATGTATACTCGGCACCCCTTTTCACATTGATAAGCAGCTGTACGCCTCATATTAATAGTCATCACCTCATGATCAAAAGTATAGACACAGTTGCTATAAACAAGTTGAGTGACACCCACTTCCCAATTCCCATTTAGCTGTTGTGCATGATCAATGGGAGTAGAAAAGAGTGCGGCTCGATTACTAGTAAATCTCTTTGTAGCCGCATTGCTAAGCAAAATATGATAAAACGACATTTTTATATTGCTAATCTGCAACTTTGCATAACATCATGAAGACTTGGATTTTGGACTCTCTACAATATATCAGAGTTGATCGTGATGGAAACGTACATTTCAAAAATTCTCATGGTCATACATCAAGAGGAATTACATTAACATGGCGACAATTTGTCAACCTCAATGATATCATGAGGGATTTGGAATATTTTGAAACATTAAGATTCATCTCCTTGGGTGATCAAGTTTGGCTTCAACATTACAGAAATGAAATTCAAATCTACCATTCTCATTCCGCAAACTGTTTCTCATTTCGCAAATACAATTGGGAGAAGTATAGAAGATACATACATCGCTCCATCATGACATTTATTCGTCGTGAGTTCATCGCCCTACTATGCAAATCTTAATCAGATATGATTACCACGCACCATGAGTTGGAAATTAGATTCCCTACAACGTATTGAAACGGATCATGATCGAAACGTCTATTTCAAAGATTCAACTGGAAATGTGAGAAGAGAGTTTGCTTTATCTTATCGTCATTTTCAATCTCTACATCATATCATGAAGGACTTGAAATACTTCTATATGAAAAGACATTCACGTATTGGAAATCGCATCTGGCTGCGCGTCAACAATCGGCGAATTCAACTCTATCATTCCCAACTTCATACTAACTTCACATTTCATCAAGGTAGTTGGGAAAAGTATAAAAGGAAGGTACATCGCTCAATTTACTCATTCTTTCATCATGAAGCGCCATCGCTACACCATCGTCAACATTCTCCGTCGCTTCAGACTCTACACCAAAATCGATCTCACAACATTACACCAACAGCTTCCAAACAGCAAGTATTACCCGGGCCGTCCTCAAATGTTAGTGGTGAAGATGAACAATTCACGGAATCTTCAACTCTTCCCAAATGGGACTGTACAGATTCTCGGCGCCCTTTCTCATTCATCGGCGCAGTCAATGCGCTTAGAGCTACAAAGACTACTACGTCGGATACGGAAGAGGGAGAGGTGTGTGATGTCGAATCTGACTGTGGACAATATGGTGATCTCTACTCAATTGAGTGACAGTGTATCATTTTTGAAGATTCATACCAGCAGTTACAGTTTGTGTTATGAACCCGAACTTTTTCCTGCAGCTCTCATTAGTTGTTGGTTACCTGTGCATGTGGCAATCTTTCATAATAGTAAAGTGATCATTACTGGACTAAAATCTCATGAACAAGCAAATATGATCCTAGACTATCTCATTGAGTATGTACGTACCCAGCGGATTGTAAAATAAAAAACAATTTTTCCAACATGATGTTTTTATTTCAAATCATGATAGAACTTACAAATCATTTTTTCATTAGAGGATGGATTACATGAAAAGTTTTGAATAACAGATGCAAATCGAGATACATGTAAACGTTTTAAGATGAAGTACAGTACAAAAGCACCACACGTTGATGAAAGTGGATGTTGTAGTATGCGTTCATTTCGCTGATATTGACGCGTATGTTTTCTCAACCACTGCTGTGTTGGTATATTTGGAGGTTGAGCAAGAGAGTCAAATAGTTCACCACGTCGGTCTTCTCCAATAAAGATCGCTTTCCAATGCTCACCGCCTAAATTCTGTGAATGAGTGTTTAGCACAATAAAGATGGGATAGTGATTTACTGCAGGTGGTAAGGTATCGAGTGAATAGACATTATCGAAAGCTTTCAACGTCGCTTCGTCTGCATTACGCTGCACTTTAGTCTTAATATCGTCAGCAGTCAACCAACTCATTAACGATTATACTGAAGAATCACGTCACGATACTTTGTAATTTCAATGTTTGAATCGAAGACTGCATAAATTAATACATTGATCGTCTCAGGTAGTGTTCTTTTGAACGTCAAATCCAAACGAATATTATGAGGCACGTTCGCTTGACGATAGGGTACACTAATATCGCTGTCAGCAGTCAAATCAAATGCATAAATAGTATATCCACTCTTAAACTCTTTCATAGTCAGTCCGTTGGTATCATCCGTATTGTAAAAGCCAAAGACATCCATAAAATCAACATAACTGCGCATAAATTGATCCGAAGCAAAATCTGGTTTGTAGGGTGGACCAGGATGACTCACACCATTTACACGTAAAGCAATTTCACTTAACTGATTGTGTTTAAAATTGAAAGGATTCTTCTTTATATTACCATTAAATGCATCATTTTCAACCATTGCCACCATGAGGAGCTTCGGTGCTTCCGATGGAAAGAGGCCATCTTTCATGAAACTCTTTTGATCTTTCGGAATTGTAAAGGTGAGAAGCTTTTATGCTGAACGGGGTAAATGGCATTTTGGCGGTTAAGGCCTTCAGCATGCCCTCTAATGACACTTGGATTCGGTACTACTCGACGAATGTAAAGTGCAATATCTTCCACATGAATTCTAAAATTGTCAACTTTAGCAAATGCATTCAGCGCAAATTCAGGCTTATTCAATGTCAGCTTGAGTCGCATGCTGGTATTACACAGTAAAAACTTTGACTGTCTAAAGACGTCTAAATTCAGCGGACCATATAGCTGACATACTCTACTATCTTTAATCATAGCAGATCGCTTTACAACGCCACTGTTTGTTTCAACATCAAATTTTCCTGCTTCATCTCTGTACCATCCCATGGCTTCCATATGACTTTTTTGTGCTGCTAGATGAAACTGTGATACATGATTGAAATATGATTTATAGGGATAATCGCTTTGACCACCTTCCACCTGCTGCTCTCCAATCGTTAGAGAAACATCACGAAGTAATGTAGTCAATGGTAAATTGTTCAGTCCAACTTTATGTGTATCGTCAATAGCAGTTCCATCTGCTTGCTGAATTCTAAACCTCAAATCAAGCATCGCATAACTCAAATCTATGTAGTCATCACTACCACCAGGAATAACAAATTCAATGGGGCCAGCATTCTCAGCTGTTCGAGGATGATAATCTACAATACTTGAACTAAGAATATCTGTCTGTATGGCTTGTTGATCGAACAAACAAAAACCGGAAGTTTTACACTCCATGATTAGAAGTTATAGCAGCGTCGTCGTTTAGCGCCTGATGAATGATTAGAGCCTCTGCGACGTTTGCGTGAATGCCTTTTGACTGAAGATCGCACCTTACCAGCTCCGCGATGTTTCCTCCTTCCTTTTTTCATTCGTTTAGGTGATTTCTTTCCTTGAGTAACACCAGCAATGGTCTGCTTCAATGTTTTTAAACCGCGTTCCTTCCCACGATTCAACAAACTGCTCTTAAAACTTCTACCTCTGGAAAGATCACTAGCAACATCACCAGCAAAGCCAACGGCATTACTTAAAACATTTCGTTTCAAAGATCTACCGACATTGGATATGAGAGGTGCTACAACAGATTTCAGTGCACCAAGTATGCTACCTCCACGTTGGCGGCGAGCACCGATGTAAATTTGTCCTCCGCCACTTACATAGGAGGGTCGTGAATAAAATGAGGCAGTTGGATTCATAGCTCAAACCCTAAACATTGTTAGTTACAACTTTGCATGAATCACTGTCGATCACTTAGATGAAAGATGTCGGCACGACGCATCCAAGAGTTCATACTTGAAGGATAACCAGCCCATTTAACAAGACACCATTCTTCACCTTGCCGTTTTTTACATCGAATGATTTTCTCTACCAAATATGTTTCACTTTCAGTGACTACCTCAATCTCATCGCGGTAAAAGCTACCCTCAATTTCTTCATTATCGTAATCTTTCAACTTGTAGGTGGTCGGAGAGTCTTTTTGATTAATCCTTGATACTGTAAATACCTCCTCTGTCCAATTCGGGAGGTACCCTTTAGCAAAAACACTTTTCACTTTTGAGATACGAACTTTATCGCCAATTTTCACATCACTTTTCACATGAGTGCGTTTACGTTGGAATGATTCGCGCACTTTATCTACATTGTCAGCATTTACATCTACTGGTCTGAGTCCAATAGAACGATGGATAGAGTGATTGTAGGCATGGAGTGTATCTTGTAGAACCTTTGTCCAATTTTGTGTCAAGTTGGCAGTAAAATGTCGCCACAAGCGATTTTTTAATGTGCGATTAAAACGTTCAACGAGTGCAGCTTTATAAGCGCTCTTTACACTAAACAACTCAATGTCATGCCTCTCAAATAATCTTGTCACATGCTGATTTTCAAACTCTTTTCCTTGATCACTCTGAATTCTTTTTGGAATGCGACCTTCTCGAAAAATTGTTTGGAATGCTTTTGCTACTCCTTTCCCTTCTTTAGTTTTTAAAGGTTGAGCCCACGCATAACGCGAGAAAATATCAATGACGGTTAAAATAAAATTATTGCCCGAGTTATGTTTTGAAATGGAGGCGACATCGCACAAATCTGCTTGCCACTGTTCATCGATGTCATGAACAATATAATGGCGGGTGCGGTACTTCTTTTTCGCTTGTTTGTGGAGTGTATAGGTAGCCTGACCCTTTAACCATCGTTTCACTTGTGATTGTGGAAGACCACTCGCTTTTGATAATTTCTTGATAGATGCAAATCCTGCCGGATGTTTTACATCATAATAGATTGACTTCAAACGTTCAGTCGATGACGACTGACTCTTTTTCCTCCTTCTCATCTTTTTGTTTTCTTGCCTTTCTACATTTACAACAACTGCAGCATTTAGCTTTAGCGGTTTTGCGATCGTGTTCACATTGCTTAGGGGTTTCATTATGAGAGCTGGCGCAGCAAGTGCAAGTGACAACGACATTCACCTCTGGCGGCTCATTACATGGCAAGCAACACATCTGCTTCATATTAATAGTCTGAGAACATGTATTTCCTGGGAGGAGCTGTTTTACGTTTTCCTTTTACCAGTTTTAGTGGCGATGTAGATCTACGTCGAGTTCTTCCTCTTGTTTGCTTAGTGAGTGTGGAAGGGGATGTAGCAGGTGACGCCTTAAACCAATTTGTTGGCATTTTCATCGTCTGAAGCATTGGAGTAGTAGCCACTGTTGAATCAAGTTCTTTCAATGTCTCATTATTTAAAGCAAATTTTGGCACATTATGCTTTTTCAATAGTTTAAGAAAGTATGGCCAACCAGGTGGAACATAGCCCTGACGGCGCTTTCTACGTGTCGCATACTGAATCAAGTCTTCATAACGTGAAGCATCAATCACTTTATTTTCATCTGTAATGATTTCTCCTCTATCATTTACATTGAGATGGGGCTCAATACTATTGAAAAGAGATATGGCATGTGCGCGAGATGCTAAAGGTGTAGCAGTCGATACAGAGTCACGCATCTTATTCTTCAAGTTTTTCAATTGCTCAACAGTTTCCGATTGTAATAATACAGCACGATGTGGATCTTTGATGTGAACATTTTGCTGATAATCTATTTCTTTCCTATACATTTGATTTGCAAGAGGTTGCTTTACTTGCTGCATGGCAGTCAATTGTACATATTCATCCTGAGGAATAACAATCATGCGAGAATAAGAACTCATAGTTTGTAGATAATGATGGGAGTCTTCAAAATATCACTTCGAAATCTAAATTCTTCCGGACACTCTTGCGTAAAGTCAATGAATAAGTAACCGTATGGTTTTTCAGTAGCTGCTTGAAAAATTTCAATTAAGGCTTTTGATCCTCTGGGTGCAACTTGTCGCGCTAAAATTTCAAATTGACTTTTATCTCGCGGATTCTTGAAAATAGCATAATAGTGTGTATTCAGGTTTCGTGTACGAGCTTCTTTTCCATCAGGAAATAAATTTTGTGTAATATAGATGATAAAACACCTTTTATGGTGTGCTGCGCGAGTGAACATATCTGTAACATCTTTTGAATTCTTACTTTCTTTTAATAAATCATCCAATACAACAACATCATTAGACTGAAGTTTATCCACTGGAATAATTCCTTCATGTCGAATAAAGTTGCGACTTTGCAATTCCTGAAACAGCGACGGTTGATAAATACCATAACACCAAATCACTCGATTGATAGGTTCCTTAAACAACTCCCTTCTTTTATCCAATAAATTCAGCGTGAAAACAGTTTTACCTGCATGAGATGGACCTGATACAGTCAGAACTATATCACATTGAAGTCTGAAATCCATTTTATTACTTTGAGACTCAACATTTGCATAATTAACTCTTAGAGCCAAAGATATTTCCCAATAGGTTGCCCACGGCAGGAGCTATCATTGGAAGTATTGCTGAAAGGAAACCGCCCTTTTGTGTTAGAGTTTTCCTCTTTCTTTGAAGGGCGACTTTAGGATTGGAGATGAAACGCAATTTCGTAGCATATCGCTTAAGTAACTTTCGTTGTTTTGGCGCTAATTTCTTCGTCCTCAACTTCCTCACATGAGAAATAATTTCACAAATGAATTTATCGTTAGCATGTCGTATAGCATTGTATCGCTGATTTGCTTTCATTCGTCGGAGAGCTTGAATGGCTGAAGAAAACTTTTGACTTTTACGTTTCGTCATTTTACGTTTCGCCATTTTCCGTGTTAGTCTTTGCTAAAACCTATCTTTACCACATTTGCATAGGTACTAACTATTGCGACATAAGTGACACTCGAAATGAGCAATGTCACAGTGGTTACATTGGCAAAGTTGAATGCAATTACGTATGAAACAGCGTTGACAAAAAGCATGCTTACATCTCTTGAAGATGCGCTTTTCATTTCCATCCTTTCGCTTACATACATCGCAACACATAGTTTCACCGTTACTGATGTCTATAGCAAGTCTTTTTGAAGATATGAATTTGCTAGCCTTTTCTAAATAATAGACGCATGTACAGAAGGAATATACTTCGAGAGTGAGCAGACATAGCTCGAAAACCAGTTGTGCTACAATCAAGTACCACTGCATTTTCAATTTTTCTTTATGGAAAGTTGAATGTGAATATCTGAAATCGCTTCAATCACTAGACTGCTACCATGATGGTTAAATGCGTTAAGACGTTCAGCAATTTTTATCATATGTCTTTTAAAAAATTCTTCGGGGTGATCTACCACTTCCATTGAATAAGAAGCAAAATGGAAAGAGCGACTTTCCACCTCTTCCTTTCCAAAATGACTAAACTTAATTTTCGCAACTAATCGCGCCATGATAATGCTATCAGAGAATGTATTCATTAACTCTAGAAATAGAGTGCTAGCATCATCGACCACTGCTTCGATGTCGGTCTCATCTTTATGAAAATTTATCACATAATCTTGAACAGCTCCTTTTAAACTTTGCCTATGAAAACGTAATGTTCCGCAGTCGTTTGAGAAAGACATGATTGCCCTTTAACTAACCCATCCATTGCATGAAAACAACAACTCTTCTCATAGTAACATTTATTGAATAACGGTAACAAGCATGCATTATAAATCAATGGTTTGAAAGAGATAAAATAGATACAGCTGATAACTATCATACAGCGAGCAATGATAACCATACAGGACTTTGGCAGTGTTGAGGTAAGGAGGAAAGAAGCATTGGTTATGAACGTAGCTACTACAACGAACAGACAAAATAGGAACACACAAATCCTTAAAACGTTTCGTGACTTCATGATAATGTTGATTCACTCTACTATCCCAAGGCGGGAGCAAAATATCATCAATGATTAGATTAGGAAATACTTTCCTCTCCTTACCAGGATTATTACAAAAGATGCGTATAACATTGAAAGCAGCTAACCATCGTTTAAAGTCAATAAGAAGAGCACTTTCACAAGAAAAGCCATAGTCTTGCAAATATTTCAGATTAAGTCCATGAATGTGTTTTCTCGCCCATTGATCAACATTGGGATCGCAGTTGGCATGTTGATGATAGACACTAACAATCTGATATGTCCAATTGTTCATAGCAATAGCACTGAGCTCCTGTACAGGTTCACCCTCACAATCCATAAAAATGATGATAGAAGCCTAAAACGGAAATTTACACATCTAAGGAAACGTTCTATAACATATTACAAAATGAAGAATTACATCGATGCTTTTCACGACAAAATACACAAATGATATGATGGCAACGAAGAAGTAAAATGTATCTAATAAGACCACGTCTACGACACTCAAAGCACATAAGCGAATTGTCATAGGGTAGAGTTAGGAAAGGACTAGTAATTCTCCTTCTTTGATTTGCGTTTTGATGTAGCATTCTTCTCCGACTTGCGCTTCGTACCACTGCTGTTAAGGATTTGATCAATTATGTCGTCCACGTTGGGTGGTTTCGGAATATATAGGATGGATTCCATATGCATGGAGAGAGAGGCTATTTTATTATCCTTGTGTCGACCATAATATAGTCCATTCACTTTGAAAAGGATATCCCAAGTACCTTCTCCGAGCTCATCACATCTGATGGGTATTGAATGATCTCCATCCTTCTTATAGTAAGTACACCAATGTGATACCGGTAGGCAAATGTGATTACCATCCCAAATCTTTCTATAGGGAGTATCCTTGTCATCTCTCGCCTTCCACTCTTGAGCAAGAGGAGTAGGAATGTCCATATTTAATGTCACGTACTCCTCAATAATATCAAGTTGGTGGCGAATGTACGGACTCACGGGGATCAGTATGTAGTCCCCATACTGATTGTGCATTATCTTGACATCCGTGGAAGGGAGCATTCCCGTTTGGAGTACTACGCTATGATCATCATAACGCAAGGCTTGTTTAAATTTACGCTGTAGCGGTGTAGGATTATGTACCTTGGATGTTTCTTCCACTGGTCTCAGTTGTAGATGATCTGACCGTAGCGAACCTTGTAACGTTTGACCGCCATTTTGTCCTACTAGTGCAGCAGATGGAGTAGATGCCTGAAAATGAAAAAAGATTGTATTAACTTTACGTTCAAGGGAGGAGAGGGAGGGAAGTAGCGACTTACCATTTTAGTTGGATAATAGAACAGGGAACTAGAGAGAGAGAAAATGTGCGTCCGTCACTCGTGTGATTCAACGATGGAATGATTCTCACTGTGGAAGGCTCGCTATTTATAAAGAAATGCTTGATTCTCATTGGATGATGATCCTCATTGGACAATAACATCACGCTGATTCCAAATCTGAAATCCGTTTTCCCATCCGATGCTTCGTTTTGAAGCTATAGCCCAAAACGTCCCAAAATCTTAAATGGTGTCTCACATCTAAACGAAGACAGATAGGAACAAGCCGATTCTTTCACTGAATTTGTCTCACTCTTAGCTTTCAAACGAGCTATCGCACGACAAAATCCGTCCACTAGAAGCCAAAATCGAAGCAAGCTGTCCAGAGGGGGGGGACGTCAGTGAAATTTCAGAATTTGATGAAAAATGTTTTGGTGACGGTCCCAGGTCGAAATTCCACACTTTGGAAAATTTTCAAAATTTTACCCATACAAAGTCACTCTGACACTTAGGATTTTTTCAGGTAAGCGAGCTCCGACCTAAAATCTTGTAACCGCTCTAACTTTTGAACGAAGACAGATAGGAACAAGCCGATTCTTTCACTGAATTTGTCTCACTCTTAGCTTTCAAACGAGCTATCGCACGACAAAATCCGTCCACTAGAAGCCAAAATCGAAGCAAGCTGTCCAGAGGGGGGGGACGTCAGTGAAAATTTTTTCTCTGCGATTTCGCTGGAAACATCCTTCCTAACCCAAAATTTCACGTAGATTCCGAATCTGGCCTCCGTTTTCTCATCCGATGCTTCGTTTGGGCGCTACACACCAAAACGTCCCAAATTCTAACTCTGTCGTTTTTTCGAAAAATGTTGAAAATTTTTTCTCTCCGATTGACTTGAAACTCACCATACAGATAAAGAATTTCACGCTGATTCCAAATCTGAAATCCGTTTTCCAATCCGATGCTTCGTTTTGAAGCTAGAGCCCAAAACGTCCCAAATTCTAACTCTGTCGTTTTTCACCAATGTCCCAAAATCTTAAATGGCGTCTCACATCTAAACGAAGACAGATAGGAACAAGCCGATTCTTTCACTGAATTTGTCTCACTCTTAGCTTTCAAACGAGCTATCGCACGACAAAATCCGTCCACTAGAAGCCAAAATCGAAGCAAGCTGTCCAGAGGGGGGGGGGACGTCAGTGAAAATTTTTTCTCTCCGATTTCGCTGGAAACATCCTTCCTAACCCAAAATTTCACGTAGATTCCGAATCTGGCCTCCGTTTTCTCATCCGATGCTTCGTTTGGGCGCTACACACCAAAGCATCCCAAATTCTAACTCTGTTAAAATTTTGAAGAAAAATTTTTTCTCACCGATTGACTTGAAACTCACCCTACCGATGCAGAATTTCACGCTGAACACGAATCCGACCTCCGTTTTCTCATCCGACCACTCCTTCCACTCGAAACAACCCATTTTACAACCCAACATTCAGCAGATTGCACCAAAAACATCACACACTATAGCCTCAAGACTAATCCTGGCGGTCGCCCAAGTCCACCACGACACTCTATCGTTCCAGAGGGGGGGGGACTCAGACACGAAGCACCACGGCGGCCGACCACGACACTCTGCCGTTCCAGAGGGGGGGGGGACTCAGCGATGGCGGCCATCTTGCGCTATCTGGTGTTTGTCACTTCCTTACTACTGTTATGGACTTTCGATTTTGTGGACCGGGATAGATTGATGCCAACCCATACTCCGGCCACTCACAAAGCAGGAAGAAAAAATAGAGTGAAAGCTGTGGAACATGTACTGATAAAATAAGAACTGAAAGCACTGGAAATTAAAAGTATAGAAATCCAAATTCATGTATGTTTATCTAAGATCGGCAAAAAAGATATTTTCAGCTAGTAAAGAAGCTAACGATTTACTCAGCATTTTGCCTCCCACTTGTTTTAATTAGATTTGAGCTCCTTAGCAAGTAGTTCAAATTTCACTAAGTGAAAATCTTGCGGTAGGGACTCTTTGCCACACGATCTGCTGATGTCAGAATCCACTGAGCGACGAAGTCTTCTCATCGAGTGATACGACCACTATCATTCAAGCTATCGAAAACACTACACTTAAGGTGATCAGATTTTGGAGCATTTCACTTCAGGCTTTTCTTTAACTCCCTTAATGTGTCTGATTATCCGCTGCAAATAAACAATTGATTAACCAACTACCTTGAGGACCTCGAGGCTTTCATTTTCAACCGTTTATTCCGGATGTATGAGCTATAAGGAAACTTTTTCGACGACAGAAATATCTTGTTTGGAATAGATAAATGAAATAGTGAAATCAGCTGCAGTTCGATGATGTTTTCTCATGTGTCTGCTGCTTGCATGGAGATAACATGTGTTCGTTCACATACTTGAACCATTTATCAACAAGTAAAAAATAAGGATTTGATTTAGCTGAAGTGAAAAAGATAATATGGAGTGTATGGGATTTGTTTTGAAAGTGATGATCGACTTCCCTCTAATCCAACATAGATAACCGCAACGAAAATGATTGTTTTTTCGTTTTTCACATTTTAATGGCATTTTCAGAAGCATGTAGAATATGGACAAATCAAATAATGGTTCAAATGCTTCTGAGATTCATATGTAGTAAGTGCGGTTTATAAATACAGGTCATGTAGACAGACATACATTTGCTGTGGTGCAACATGCATTTTTTGTTACTGTCAAAATAATGGCATTTTTTAAAAGATAATAGAACAACTCTTTGAATTTTCATAAACTAAATTATAGTCCGGCAGTCAGAAGGAGTTTCTGTAGGGAACGAGACCGAAAATGAGACTCACAAAATGATGTGCACCCTTTGCCAATTACAAATCCGCGCGTTTTCCGAGTTCCTCTTGTCAGACAGGATCAAAGAAAAAGGGACGCAGATTGCAGTTCTTGGTAAAATGAAGTTCCTATGTATTCTCTTAAAAACTGAAAAGAAGTAAGTCTAGATCCACATTTTTGACATTGAATGTCTTCAGGTCATTTCTTAGCATGTTCATGAACATTCACCTATGATCCTCCACACATTCAGATTTAGCAAGCCTCCTGTCAACAAACAACAACCTGTTGACCCACATTATCCACATTGAACCACAGTTTCGCATACATCGCCGATCAGAAGCACGATAATGTCGCATACACATGATCGGAAACAACCTGAAGACATTCCATATCAAAAATGATGGCTCTAGACTTAATACTTTTCAGTTGAGAGGAAATATAGAAAATTTCATTTTTGCCACAAACCGCAATCTGCGTTGCATTGGATTAACTGTTTTTCCTTAATCCTGTCTGACAGGAAGAGGAACTGACTAGAACTCAGCAGACGCGCAGATTCGTAGTAGGCATAGGATGTACTCGCTCTGTGAAAGTCTCATTTCGGCCTCGTTCCCTGCAGAAACTCATTCTGGCTGCCGGACTATTACTATTTCTAGGCGTTTGATCACCGGCGGCAGCTAATTATTTTCTAGAGTTGGATGCAGGGAGGACGGACCCGCAGTCCAACCTCCTGTCTGTGAGCTGCAACTTGGCAGCATTTTAGTCCGGAGTTTCACCTTAGACATGTAGAACGGATTGCATCTCCATTGCATCTTAATAGCCACCACTGCTCTGTTGTGATATACAAGACTCCACTATTCGACTTCCTACCAACGGTTTGGCGTATCTGTGATATAACATTCTCTTTCAAAAAGGATTTGATTAATTTCTTCTATTTGTTTTCAACAGGTTTTACCTTCTTCTTTGCTAACATTGAAATATGACAATGCCTGCTAAAGAGCCATGAACATTAGCTGTTCTTCATCATTTGACTTTTGTTATTATGTTTCAAACATTGTCAGGTTGCATTTATTCATGTTATTCAGAATTAATTCATTCATGTCGTAAGCCAACTATATCCGCTGCACCAAGCTTCACTTCACGTCAGCATGTTTTCTGACAATGATCATCAGTGACTCATGAACATTCGTCTGCTGTGTACATTATTTGACATAAAATGATTATCTCTTACTCATCATCATCATCATCAGCAAATTTTCCTGTGTTTTATTTCATCATCAGAATGTCCAAGTGAATTTCAAAACAAGTGAAATCGTTTTGATGAATAATGACGTCTGACTTCGGAACACCGCGATATGGCAAACAATAAAAGCGAATAGCGTATTTTCTCGAATGTAGCCCGTCCTCAACTAGAAACCACTCCAAAATTTATCAATTTATAGGTTTCACGAGTTTTGTTACAAAACCACCACTATAAGAGTGTGACCACATACATATGTGTCAGACGTATATTAGATACTGTCTGACAAAGGATGTCAGTAATTATTTTGTTGTCCTAACCATAAGATCTTGATTTCTAGATAATCATGACAACAAAAATCATTATTATTTGTTTGTCACAAGTGTTTTTTCCATACATGATTGATCATAAGCGAGTATTAACTGCTTGTTTCAGAAATCTAAATTAATTGTAGTCATAAGCATAACTGGCACTTACATAAATGATGGAATCGATCATCGCACATCAAGTGGTTGTAAAAATCGACAATAAGCGATTAATAAAAAGCAAAGTGGTCAATGCTGTGTCGTGATTCAACATAAGCTCCTGAAATTCTACGTCCTGAAATCGTCGTCATTGTCAGAATAATCTTTCTCTTGGTTTCTTGCCATTCGTATTCCACCTCATCATCATTGTACAGAATGTTGGCATTAAATCACCAAAAAATCGGAGTTGAATCACAAACTTGGAAATAGATCCATGCAACTAGAACCCACACTTAAATTGTAGAAAAAGTAATTTAATTCTCGGGATATATTCGATAAAATGTCGTATATGCGGTGATTTCGTGTTATCCATCTTTTGGCTATTTATTACCTAGAAATCATGTCGGCTATGTCCCTGAAATATATTCAATAAAAAGGGATGGTTTTGCGTCCGTGCTTCCCACTCTGGGGGCTTGGACGCTGCTAACATAGTCAGACTTTACAATCTGGAGTGTTTTGACCCTTTACTCCGGATGCCCTTCTTGATCGACGACTTCCAATGACAATTGCGGGGCTCGATCTCTGGAGCGAAAGATCGTTATGCCAAGCACTTAACCACATTGCCACGGAGGCCACCAAATAGATTCAATAAAAAGCATTTTTTGAGCATTTCCAAATTCGTTTATTTGAAAATTTCGGCAAAATGGATGACGTATAGTTTCTATTTTTAGAATATAGTTATCCGAATGCTATAGTATCCATGAATGTTGATGTTTGAAAGTAATTTGATAACACTGATACCACATTTCAGTTTTCTTTCCTTAAAGCGTGATTAAAAGATGTGGATGCTCTTCTTAAATCTTTGCATGAAATCCTTATTCCGTCACTCCTCCACATTTAAAACAATAAGACAGGCAGTACGAATTTTCATTGTTATTGAAAATGGAAACATTGACAATTCTCTCACTATAGAGTGAATATGTCTTGCTTTTTCTTGACTTCATATTCGATACATAGCCTGGCTAAGGAATTTTCGTGATGAAGGAGTTCGTCCGATTAAAATTTCTGTTTAGAATAAGGAATTTGTTGACAGCTGTTGAATCTCACAAGGATGGAATATAAATATAAACGATTATCAATTCTAATGTGACGGAGCCTCGCTTACTTGTTTCAGATTCCTTGGGAGAAATTGCACTTGGAATCTAAATTATGCACTCCCCTAGTGACAAGATGTAATCTTTCGTGCTTGCTTGAAATTTCGTCGACATTTACTCAATCGTCAAATGGGTTATAGAATTTTTCTACGTTTGAACTTTTGACTAATATGAAAGTGATATCTTTTAGAACTACGAATAGTGCATGAGAATTTGATAGGAAGATGTATATTAGCGTTTTTTTCATTCTTCTCACATCCGAGGCACGGAAATGTGCATAGCAGGAGTGGGGTATTGCACTGGTATCGTTATCACTATCAGGTTATTTTGATCGAGTTAACAATGAATGCAGTTGCTTATACAAGAACCGAATTACTTCAACGTGATTGCTGCTGACTAATTACATTAAAATGATCTGAACATTGAAAAGAATGAATTTATCTGAAATATTTTATAATGCTTCACTCTCATTGGATCGATGTAGTCATCTACAACAGTATCAAAGGCCGAAACCCTCATATTCTGAAATGCAAGCCTGAGTATCAGACGCCTGTTAATCAGCAGTGCTGAAAGTTTCTTTTGCTTTTTCAGGTCATTCCTTAATCTATTGTCCCGTCAAATTTTGAACTCGATTTGCTTGTCATTTCCAATTTATTGCAATTAAATTTAATTTGTTCCACTCTCTCCTGTGTATTTTTCATTAATGTATGGTAGATTCTGTGCGTTCAATCTTTCATTCAATAAATAATCTTTGCATCACAAAGTGTCTTCTTGTTGCGAAGTTCTTGTTGCCCATAGATTCTGAGCATTTGTCTCATGAAATGGGTGGTGTAACATAACATTGACATATTTTTATGGCGATTCTGAAAGTTACTTTGAGATCGCATAAGCGCCTGAAAATGTCCTACTTTTCTGGGCGATTTCATCTATGTTCAAATGCTCTGCTTAATATAAGATGCAAGAACTCCTTGTATTCAATAACGTCCGTAAAAAGCGTGCGGTAATGCTGTGATATTCATCTTTCAACTGAATCGTAGCTAAATTACGCACAATATTAAGTGAACACGAGATGATTATGTTCAAAATAACAAAAAAGAGCATATTAAAATAACACGGTAGTGTGCTTGCTTTCTTTGAAAAACATCTCTCAGCAAACATGATGCTGTACACAGTGTATTGCGCTGGCTGTTGTTAAACAAATTTCCTGTTGCAATCGGTAAATGAGAGATAATATTTACTCCTGTAGGGTAAGAATCTGAAAAACAGCGTAAACATCATAAGTGTGAGGCACAACTTACAGGGATGTAGATAATGACATTTCAGCCTGATTTTTCTGTACTATAAAATCCAAATAATTTTACGAAGAGAATGTTTGAAGTCTTTTGATGATTTATTTCTTCTGCTCCGAATCATCGCTCTCTCCACTCATGGCTTTCCTTATTGTTGATAAAATATCGATAAAAAGTAATCTCAAATAATATCCTGCGAATATCTGCAGAAATGTTTGTCGATGTTGATTTTAGACTGAGAATGAATCAGTTGATGAAAACCTTAGATTTTTTGTTAAGTTGTACATTTCCGCAAACATGAGGCTGCTTTTCTCTACATCCTCGTGCATGCCTTCTCTGTGTGATGCACATTCCTAGCATTCCTCTCTGAGTTAATAGATATCTGCATCTTGTTTATTTCCTCATCTCAAGCCTTTGAGTTATATATTTGGCATTGGATTGTCCGAATTTTCTTTTACTTGCATGTAATGGAAGTGACGTTTCTTAACACGAGGGAGGGAGAAAGAGAGAGTTGCTGATGATATTACTTGTATCGAGCGATCATTGTCCAACTCGAGTTACTCGAAGAGTCTAGTTATCGGTGAAACCCATGACAGGAAAATGGGAAAAACGCCAAAAAAGAAAGAAACCATTCAAGCTCTTCCCTTACTCGAATTCCCAAGAAATAATGGGAGGGAAATTAGGCGGCTGCCTTATCAGTGTGCGAGTCCATCCGCGTGGCTCCGAAATGATTTCCCGCGTCGACGCCATGTTGTTGGCTAGTTTTGTGCGGACACGACACATCGTTCAGGGATGAGGTCACGAAATTTATTCGAAGGCTGCTATTATCAGCAGAAATGGCAGACATGACTGAATGATAAACATTCAGTTTGTAGAATATGAGAAGTGATCTTGTAAGTTGATGATATTGTTTACAGATCGAATGGATGGGATTTAGATAGCTATCGAAATTATCTGTTAGATGAATAAATATTAACATTTTGCTTTCCACTGATTTTGAACGTTTCTCCGTCAAACTTCAAGTGATGAAGACTCTCGATGTAAATCATTAGATCGGTCAAAGGAATTTCCGATGTATCTTGGCGACTCTTCTTTTACATGCCACATCGCCTTGATTTCTTTGATTCTGCAAACTTCCACGCCGAGATTCGTGGTGAACACGCGGGAGATTTGGCAACAAGATCGATCGGAGAAGTCTTTAGGTTGTGTGTTTAGTGAGTTTGAGTCGTGTGTGCGTGTACAAGGGAGATGCAGAACGTGTTGTTGAATCATAATCTTGTTTCAATTTGGGAATTGTTCGGCGATGCCGTTGACAATAGTTTGTTTAATGAGATCGCTCTTGAACTATGTGACCTCTCATTGAGTTATGTGACACGAATTGATTAAAATGTGTGTTATCAGATCGTCATCTTATGGACATTCTGAATTTGATGTTAGTGATACTGAGACACAAGGTTTACAAGATTTACAAGATAAGAAGATTCTCCTAAATTCTCCTAATGCTCTAAAGAATGTGGCCTCAGTTTCTGATTGGTGTGGAGATGAGCAGCACTAGTTCGAACTCGATCATTTATTGTAATAATTGTGACTAATTCAACTTCTGTGCATTTTATATACAATAGTTGATCTTTCGTTGTTTTGTACGGGAGGTTCGCTACTGTTCACCGTGAGATGAAACGCGTCGTGTAACTTCATTTCAAAAAATAATTATCTTCTTAAAATTGAGGTAGCGATGCATTTTTTTCTGACTTTGTGGAAAATCGAAAATCCGACCATAAAAATAGATTTTATCTGAAGTGGTCGCAAACGTGAATAATCGTTTACGACTTATCAGTGCTGCAATAAACTGTGGCACAGCTGGGAGTGCTGTATGATAGATCGCTTTGAACGTTTACGTGTCAGCGCACGAGTCAAAACCATCTATCATCGCAACAAAAAAAGCAATGGGCCGCAGTTGCATCTTCTACAACTTCATGTGATATGTGCAGGCATGTCAGCGTCTTTCAGCGGCAGTGGCAGCGTCTCATCTGATTTCCAAGGGTGGTTCCCATGGAAGGTGTTCGGAATCTGCGTGTACGTGTACATTGATTCCGAATTGCGAACAAGTTCATCCCTTCAAATCTTCATAGAAAATCAGAGGTTAAGTATCTCTTAGGATCCCTTTACTGTCATCAGTCAATAATAGCCGTACGCTTGTAGCCATTGAGCCATGAATCATAGAGCTGGTGGAGGTGGAGTTGGAAGCCCCTATTGGCCTTGAAAATCCCATTTCCACACGATAATATCCAATCGAGGAAACATTTCGAAGCGACAAGGGGGACCATTTCGAGGCGATAAGGGCATTTAGTGAGGTTGCCATTTCGACAGAACAGGGGCGATTGAAGGAAACATTTAGAGGTAACAAGGGCCATTGAGGGGACCATTTCGAGGGAACAAGGGCCACTGAGAGAGGGTGCCATTTCGAGGCGACAGAGGCACTGAAGGGACCATTTCGAGGGAGCAAGGGCCATTGAAGGGATCATTTTTAGGCGGTAGGGCCCCTTCAATAAATGAGTGGACCATTTCGGTTCGAAATGGAGACCATCTCTCTTTGTCATTGAGGAACTATTTCGAGTTCAGAGGGATCCCTCTGATCGTCATTAAGGGACCTCTTTTAGCCAAGTGGACCTTTTCTGTCAGGGAGGTCGAAGGGTCATGTTTTCATTGTCAGTGAGGGGACATCATTTCGCAGAGGTATTGGGCGTCTTTTCGAGCGAGCCATGCCTGAAGTTCCGTTTATTAGCATCAATTTCTACGGAACTTGCTTTTGTTTTCCAGGCCTACTTCCAAAATTTGCTTGTATTCTTCTGCCAATGACCGAGCCTATTCCGTTATTGAATGCAATTACTTTTGAGAAGCATGAACTTTCGATAAGTTGCTGTCAGTTATTGCGACCGCAGTGTTTCATTGTTGAAACATAACATCGAGGTTTCGACATTGCATGAAATGAATGTAAATGAGATAATTTCATCAGATCCATTGTCGTGGCATCTCATGTCACTAATTGGTTTGTTTATCAATCATTATACCAAATCGCAAACCTTTATAACACCAACTAATCTCAATAATAGTGGCGCCGATTGTCAGCAGTAGTTTTCGTCAGTTTCTATTTTCCCTTCGTCAATTCGATATGTCATTCCGCTAATTATGTTTTCGATTATTTTTTGTAAACTTTGTTAATGAGGATCGTAGTTTTGATGATTCACACTTGATCGTTTATTAGATAATCAACTTCGCAATCACTATGCTATCTAGCAGCAGCAAGCTTCCTAAAGTACATGGAAGTTGAATTTGATTACATTTATGTGTGCTCTTGTATGTGAGACATGCAAGCCTAGTGTACTGTGCCAACTATCAGGGAAATCTGTTCTTGAGATGTTGTATGCATGAAGTAGCATAGTTGTTCGTCATCAGAAGTACGGAAGGGACTTGACTGCTTTTCTCACAAAGGTGTAGAATTGGAAAAAATGAAGACATTTTACTAGCGAGTTCCCGAGCGACTCGCACAACTAACTCGCGAGTGGATTCTTTCTGAAAATTTTTGTACATTTATTAGCTTGGCTCCTATATTATTCATTTATCTTGAATAATCCATTCGCTTTGGAGAATTTCATTGAGGTCAACAATTAACTCATTTTCTCCGGAAGCTAAGGTGTGGGCAATTTCGCTGCCGGAGACTGTAAGGTGGATTCCATAGCTTATCATTAAAAGTTCAACTAACGCAATGATCAATATTATCTATAATACCTATGTTGTTTGAAAATGAAGCTTCTATTAAAATATGATTTTACGACTACCAAGACATAACTGAGAATTGAAAAGCTAACCTAGCATTGCAGCTTCATTAAAATCAGGTTCCTTTAGACAGGTTGCTCATTGATATTACTTAGTTTTGGGGCTCTATTTGTGAGTGAAGGATATTCAAGAAATAGATTCAAACCTAAAGCAATGATTCTGTTAGCAAAATTAAATTTCGAAAGCAATGTCGACATGTCTGAAACAGAATTGACCCTCAACCAATTGTCAAATTCCCAAACGCATTCAGCCGACCGACAATCAAAATTCAAAAGTATAAGACAACATGAAATTATAGTAAAATATAATTGTTTATAAAATTTAACATAAAAAGTATAAGAATCAATGTCAATTGAATCATGAAAACCACATGCAATCTGGTGGTCGGCTAAGGATTATTCGTTTACTCATTTTCAAGCTTCTTTTTAATCAATATTATATACCGGGTGTCCGGGAAGTCGCGCACAACTTTAAGAGGCTGTCATTTCCTTCAACTTTATCATATAATCATGTGATTTGTTTTATTTTGAACCTCATGCTGGGGAATTTGATATGACCCATTTGCTTTCATTACATACTAAATCTAATTCTATATTTTTGATTTGATTTGTCAACAACGTTTTTCATTATATGGCCCAATCTCGAAGAAGAAAGGAAAGTGACAGTTGCAGGTGAACTTGAAGCTCAACAGTCGAATCCAGAGCTAGGAGCTGCCAGTTGTCGTTCGATTGCTCGCAGAACAGGTGTCCCTAAAACCAGTGTCCAACAGATCCTGCGACACAGACTGCACCTCTACCCGTACAGACTTCAGACGAACCAAACACTAATTGTAGACGATAAAGAAAATCCTGTTTCTTTGCACGATTCCTGCTGTCGGGTGTGGTTGATCTGGAATCAATTTTGTGGAGTGATGAGTCGTACTTTTCAATTTCGGGGCATGTGAATCGCCACAACTCTATTCTTTGGGGATCGGAGAAACCACGCGAAGTCATTGAAACGGACATCCATGCTCCAAAAGTATGCGTATGGTTCGGGTATTCCGCACAGTACCGTCTTACTCCATTTTTCTTTCCGAGTACGGTTACTGGAGAAAATTACCGCAACATGCTTCGCGACCATGTTATCCCTCAGATCAGAAGACATCATCGCATGGATTCAACAGTTTTCCAGCAAGATGGAACACCACCACACTTTTCCAGAGTTGCGCGATCATTCCTGTCAAGTGTTTTCTCCAATGATAGGATTATCGCTAGAGGTTTTCCAAACCGTTGGCCGGCGCATTCACCGGATCTGACACCGCTAGATTATTACTTCTGGGGTGTTGTGAAGGACCGAGTGTACCATTGCTTCAAACCAGCAAGTATCAATGAGTTGCGGAAAAAGATTATTACGGTAATTGAAAACATCGACTCCGATGAATTGAGGCGATCGATTCTTAATCTGCCGTCCAGGTTGGAAGCAGTGATCGAGTGTCAAGGCGACGCCATTGAACATTATTTGTAATTAAATTCTTTATTTGTTTCAAAGTTCTTTGTTTACACAATACTGTGTTATTTTGACCAAGTAAAGTGTTATCTTAGACACTATTGCTTATTTTGACCAAGTAAAGTGTTATCTTAAACACTATTGCTTATTTTAATAACGTCTACTTAGTGAAAAACGTTGTTGACAAATCAAAGCAAAAATATTGAATTAGATTTAGTATGTAATGAAAGCAAATGGGTCATATCAAATTCCCCAGCATGAGGTTCAAAATAAAACAAATCACATGATTATATGATAAAGTTGAAGGAAATGACAGCCTCTTAAAGTTGTGCGCGACTTCCCGGACACCCGGTAGATGACGGACTCGCAGTTGTTGCAGACTACAGAATGTTGGGAACTTACGCTCAACGATAATTAATAGTGTTCAGTCAAATTCTGTCATTCTCACGGCACCATGACCCCACGGGATTGTTTCTACACGCTAAATCGTCTAGGTACAGGAGCAATTTCGTGTCAGGTTCGGATCAAATGTCTCCACCCAAGCTGACCTCGTTTTCGGGTTGTCTTTGAGAACCCGACCCGACACACATCCTTACTGAACGCTGACATAGTGACAACTGATGGAGGCCATGTCCCGGCACAAACACCAAGCTGTCAAATTTGTATCATTGCACGCATTATTACTACATATAGCTTTCCAGTATCATTATTTGCTTTCCGCTGAAGCGTGGTATCCTCTGATTCATGTTCCGTTGGTGGAAGAGTAAGTGAGCTGTCAATAATCTCTCCGTGGTCAGGATTGAAACGTGCAGGAACAGCTGATGTGCGATGAGTCAATATTATCCCTTTTTATATTACGTCGCCTCCTTGTGGAGAGATTACTGTACGACAATCCAAATGAAATGAGTTAAAATCATTGATTTGATGCAAATCGAAATATTTTCGACATTCAACCGCAGAAGGAACTTTAATGATGAATTGTAATCATACTAATCAGTTCACTGCATTTCGCAATAGGGAATTGATTCGTAAAGTACATATTCGTCACTATAAATCGATTCAATAACAAGTGACGATGATCCTGAGTTATGAGTTCTATCTGGAGAGCGATGGTTGGCAGCATGCAGTGGGAAAATGGTCGTGTTGGAAGATTCGTTTTCGTCTGCCTGCCCGTTCGAATACGTGTCTTTCGATTGTTTGTGTTTAATGTGGGGCTGGCTGGTTATAGATGGGAAGTTCAGCTTGTATTTGTGGGTGCATTGGTTTGATATGATGCATCTGCAGAAATACGCATTGACAACGCTTGTGTCGTCGATTGCATGAAGACATAATGTTTTCTTTTGGCAGCTGATGCAGTTATGATTGCAGCTCTCTCTTGGGGAAATCCGTGCATTTGATTGATTTGCTTTCGATTGTCCATTGCTTCATCAAGAGCGAAACATAATTTGCTTGCCAGTTGATACGAACTATATTTGATTTGTGCAGCTACTTTTGTTTTAAAGTCATAAAATATGAACACTTAGATCATAAAAATCGTCATAGGATAGCCAGGATGAATGGGTTGGAGATTTTGTTTAGAGGAAGTAAATTGTATAATGTATTCCACGTGTACATGCGAATTCTTCCACTGTGTTTTGCAGAATGAGAAGATTACACACTTCCTCCTCAAAATAATTCGCTCAGCTTTTGAATCAATGGCATCATGTGAGGTTTTAGCTCAATAGTTTCCAATTCCAAATAATACATCTCCCTGGTTTTGCATATGATAGGCTAAAAACCAGTATCAGCTTTTTCAAGGAGCTAGGCCGAAATTGCCACTTATAGGCTGGTCATTTTTATACGGAATAGTTCATCTGTATGGTATTTCGAAAATGCCAGCTTTGAGCAAAACCATGATTCTTTAGCACATGAGAATAAATAAGTACTGGATGACATCTTCTATTTATTCATCACACTGTTCAATATATTAAGAATTTGCTTACTTTATTATGTTAGAGGAATGCTACGTTTTTATCCAGATTATGAACATGATAATAATTGTTTTTAAACCAGAGTTGTACTCGCAATTTTGTTTGTTCATCCCCTAGCATTATACTTTTTTTACCTGTGTTCTATCAGTTCCATTTATTTATCACACTACACCTGTAGTTGATTATTTAATCTTGCTTGACGAATTCTCTGAAGCCACGATGTGAAGTCATTTGGATATGAAATATGTTAATCAGAACCTACGAAAGTCTTTCAGTAGAAGCTACCCGTCCATTGCTCAATCTAAGAAATCCAGTTTTCCCTAAAATTCATGAGGCTTTTACTCTGAAAGGGTTTTCTGATTCCAACAGTGACACGCGTAAGTCGTCCAGTTTTGAAATAGCTGCAGATTGTATAATTTAGTTGCCTAATATGACTTTTGCAGAAAAGACAGCGTAAAAACATAAGTATTCAAACATTTTCCTATTCAATGGATAGAGAATAAGAAGTAATGTTTCAGAGATGCTATGCTAATAGCTTTACATCGTTAGACAACAAAATCCCATACCAAAATGGTGCAGCCGCCTGACGTTATGTCTTGGGATCCGTAAAATAGGAAATGGTTTGTCTTGTTGACCCCCACTTGGAAACATACAATGAGCACGTCCATTGTACTTCCGAATATGTTAGTCCAGTCCACTTATCATGAACCACATTGTGGTCTAAAAACTGTAGCGCTCGAACTATGGAAATGAGTCTGTTTGATCATTTCTTCGTTCAGCGACGCAATTATTTTTAGTCAGTGAAAGGTTCATGTTTGAAGAGCTGCTGTAAAGGTGAAACGCGATGTCATTTCATTATTCTTTGTTGATGAGCTTTCGGCTGCTCTTTATTTTCCGTTTTGCGTCACGTCAAATATTCTTTTGTGGAGTCTCTCCTGTGAGGGACGATTCTAAATGCAAATGTCGGTTTTCAATGTTAAAACATTGCATCAGTAGCTCAACGGGTGTTCAAGTGACGAAAATGTGATTCTTGCTCTTCCATTAAGTATAAATGATCTTCTTTTAAGCTACATACTTGACAGCTTATATTTGTATGGAATTATACATCTGCATTAAATTATCATGCTGCTGGAAGCGAATTATGATTTTTGAGATGTCTACTTTAGATTTTAAAGTTTTCATTTCACCGTCATCTTCCTCTCAAATACTCTGCTTGAAATTCTTCACTACCTGTTCCTGAGGTACATTCGATTTTGAAGAATGTCTTCAGTCTTCTTAACGAAGACCAACTTATCAACGGTTGCAAGGGGTTGGTCAATATTAGAATACTAGCCGGCGTAGCCTCATTATAACTTCCGAAATTAATAATTATCTATGACTGGTTTGAGTCCGAAATTCGTATGCATCATCGCTTCGGTTATTTCAAGGTATTGATATAATTATTTAGATTGTATTTTAAGCATTCTTTAAATTTTGATTAGGCCTAGATTTTTGTATTTGCATCTACGAGCCCTTCTGCGAAAATTTGAGTGTTGAAATCTTAAATTTTTTGTTTTTAATTTTGCGTAAGAATGGCTCTTATGTCGAATCATTATTCAATAATAATCAAAGAAAAAAGGCAAGGCGTTTTGTTTTCATTTTTGATCATTCTTTGGTATGTTGCGTCTTCCATCATGGTTTTCTTCAGCAGCAAGTCTCAAAAGCATCTTTCTGTTTTCTTCGTCTGTTTGTTCAGCATTATTGTGCTGGAAGTTGATGTGAATGTATAAGCTCTTGCATTATCACTGCAATATTTCAACTAAATCTTTGTGCGTTTCAAGCTATGCCAAATATTTCAAATGCAGTGTGCACTTCCTTCATTATGTTGATGTTCTTGGTCTGTGTAACTGATATCAATGAATATCAAATTTGTAACTATCAGTGCATAGGATAAGTCTGCTTGTTATGACGTTGTCAAAAACAAAGAATTGTTGCAATTTATTTCCCTGTTAAGGAAGAAATGGTTTCAACCGAGATATTGGAGATTCATTCCATGTTTACATTATTAGCAGCTTCTGTATTTGGTAAATGTATTGAATTGGAGTCCAATTTCATCATACACACCGTCTAGAATAAAAAAAAGAAGAAGGACGTTCATTCGCTCGAAAGAAAATATCAGCAATGTCCTGAATCGCTTTTGACGAGATGTTTCATATTTCTTTTTGTTAAGCATGAAATTTTATATCCGCTCGTGCAAGTAGATTAATTTGGTTGATAAGACTTACAGCTTATGTCAGATGACATTGATGAATTGATATTTTTCTGAATGCGATTTTGATAATTTAATTTTAACATTTATTTCGTCTTCATTTTGATGAAAAGGGAGCTGTCGAGAAATGGACATTTTCTGAATATCAGGTCATTCAGTGTTCTATGAATTGACTGCTAGCGATATTTGATTAATTATTCAGCTTGATGCATCAGTAAAACGATTCGTTGTTACTTAATCTTGTCCTAGTTTTATCATTTTATGACCGCAAAAAGTTACAGATTGACGATTATAAAAATGACTGTGAAGCTATTTAAAAGATATGCCACCCACTGTTAGTTAAATTCATCCACATTTTTGCAACATTGCTGAGCTAGAAATATTTTAGTGAAAGCTCATCTTTCAGCAGGAAGGCTGAGACACGTTTCCAATCATTGTCTCTCCTTCACAACTTTAGAATAAAACAGTTCAGAATAAATCTCTGAAGAGAACCTCATTACACTTTGAAAGAAAGTTCATACTAGGCCGCTTCACTGAAGTTTACTTCAAAAGTACAAGCGGTTTTACAGTCATGGAAGAGACAGGGATGCTGAGCCGATGTCTATAATAAGTCTCACCTCTTGTCCAATGACGTGTGTAGAAGAATATGTACAATTATTTAGACATCATAAAATACAGACTTTTTCTTCCTAACCAGAGCCGATGTCGATGGTTGGTGGTTCAATTCACCTTTACAATATAATGGCGGTTAGTCTCTTCTACTCTGCACGATTTTCTGTCGCACTAATGTTCTGATGCTCAAAGTCTGCTTCTAGTATTTGAACTATAAATATTTTGGAAAGAGTATTTTTATCGTAATATATTGGATTACAGTATCCACCAGCAGCTGTAATGCAATATTTTACGATAAAAAATTTGGCTTTTTCCAAAATATTTATATCCTGATTCCAGTGATATTCCATATGTCCTACCACCTTCCAACATCCTTCCAGCTGCTCTTCACGATGCAACGAACCTCCTCACCTGCCAGTTCATGTGCAACATGGCCGAAGAAGCTGACCTTCCTTTCCAAGATGGATCTCAGTAGCATGGGTGTTTCAACACCGATCTTAGCATCACTATGATCTTTATCTTCAGAGTTCGTCAGTGCAAAGCTGTCAGATCCATATCGCAACAGGGACCTCACGTGACTGTTCAAAAGCTTCTTCGTCTGCATATTGATATCATCCCTGAAGATTTCTTTGTTTTCAAATAACTTTGCATGACTCTGGCGATGGCTGCCCTGAAATCACGCCCGTCCTCGTTAAACCACACGCAAATCATTGGAAATCTCTCACTTGCTCTGCCCCTGCATCTTTTGCCATTTGTATATCTTTGCATCCGTCATTTTTACCGTGCATGTCGCCTTCGTAGCATTTAACTCGATTCACCATTTTTTGCCCAGCTTTACAGTTTCATTGATTAATTTATTAAGAATATTTTCAATCTCTGCCAAGTGCCAAAAGCGCGGTTTAAATATCTTTCGTTAGTCCTGAAAAGGACTCATTGCGTTCAGTCAAGGAAAGGCGTCAAGTTGTTATTAGGTACACGTAGACCATGATGACAATAAAAAATACTTGTCTGTGATAAACATGGGGCTCATCACCAAGATGACCGACTGTCCATAGAACTGTGATACGAAAATGAATATGATATCTGATAACATCCTTTTTTAGCATTCTTCCTTAGCACCACGAAACTCATTACATTTATAGCCAATGCAGTTTCTAGCTTCTTTCCTCGCGATATCCGTCAAAGTATAGAGAAATTCAGTGCGTGATGATTATTTAGCGAATGAGTAATTATTAGTTAATCACTTTCGATTCTCATCTAATTAATTGATTCTTCCCTTCAAATAACTGGTCGTGAGTTTTAGTATAAACCAATAATGCTTAAGGTGCATGAATCTGAACGGTCGACAGTATGAAGCCTTCGATTCAATGTCAGACTTATAGATTTCTCTTCCTTGTGATGTATACATCATGAACTAGAGATAACCAAATGTTCAAATTAATCGGTTTGGGCGATACAAATGAAATTTTGATGTCTTTTTGTGAAACTGAACATGTTCATTAAATTGATTTGACAGAGGGCAATATTTCATGCTTTCAGATTTGCATTTCGATCACGAAAAATGGGTCCATCTCTATCGCTGGTGAAGAAAGAATCGCCATAATTTCAAGTAAGATCACTTGTTTCTGATGGTATCATTTCGTCATTCAAGCTAACAGGAACAGAAGGTTTCATGTTTTTGCAAACATGGTTGAAGTTCGATACGTAGTATTTATATTCGTGTCCAGTTGGTTGATATTGGTTGATATTAGGATTTCATGAAACACTCATGCGCTTTTTATCTGTACAAGAAGCCTGATGTTTGACCGAATTAGTCGGATCATATGGGATAGGACGGACCTATAGCCGAAATATGCAGACGCACAAAATATCTTTCTGCTGTTCACCCCCACGCTTGATTCGAGTGTATTGAAGTCCAATCTTTCAAGTCGAAACTGTTTCCGTAATCCACAGCATACTATGACGTCCTGCAGATACAAGCATAATAATAATGATAATCTTGAATAAATCAAAATTGCGGAACTCGAATATCGACGAGTTCCTTCTTCTGTATTTTTCTCTATCTCATTTTCATGCCGGCCAGCTTTTCATAATGTGCGTACCTGATGAAGACTTTGGCCGAAAACTTATGCTGCTATTCGAGCTCCGCAATTTTGATTTGTTTGTTAAATAAACTTAATAGGTATCACCATCAATCACATTAACACGGCTGCTACTCCTCCGGTTTTAGCCGGATTTCCGGTTTCTTCAGACTAAACTAAGTAGTGAAAAAATGCTTTGCTAAGGAACAAGTAATTTGGATTTTGAATTATTTTAGATTTTGAAAGGGGGCCCTTTCGAGATTGTGAAAGGGCCATTTTGAGATCGTGAAGGGGACCTTTAAGATTGCGAGGGGCCGTTTCGAGATTGTGAAGGTCCATTTAAGATCGTGAGGGGCCCCTTTAGATTGTGAGGGCCCTCTCGAGATTGTGCAGTGGCACTTTAAGATCGTGAGGGGCCCTGTTGAGATTGCAAAGTGTCCCCTTTAAAATTGTGAAGGGACCTTTTTGAGATTGTGAGGGAGCTCTTTTGAGACTCCGAAGAGGCCCTATTGAAACTGAGGGACCTTTGAGATTGCGAAGGGCCCCTTCTAGATCGTGAGAGGGCCATTTTGAGATTGTGAAGGGGCCCTTTCAGTTTGTGAAAGAGCCTTTTGAGATTGAAAGCGGAAAGTATTGAGATTCAGAAGAGGACCTTTTGAGATTGTGAGGAGCCTTTTTTAGATTGCGAGGAGCTCTTTAAGATTGTGAAGGTACCATTTAATATTGCGAAGGACCCTTTTGACATCGTGAAGGGACTCTTTGAGATTGTGAGCGTGGCCGCATTTAGATATTAAAAGGGGCCATAAGATTGTAAAGCAGCTCGTAGTGATTGTGAACGGCAACTGTTTTAGTTTTTTTTTGAAGGGCTCTATCTAGATATGAATGAACGTTTTGAGATTGAGACAGAAGCCCTTAAAGATTTAGTATGGGGCCTTCTTAGATTATGTAGGGACCCTTTAAAATTGTGAACGGGGTTATGCAGATTCATAGGGAACCTTAAAACCCCTGCAATTTTATAAGGCCATCCATTTCAAAGCATCTACTTTCTAAAAATCCGCTTTAACGCTTGAGCAGAAGATCCTTCTACAAGCTAGTCAGTGATTCCTTCGTCAATCTTGAAGAAGGAGGCAAGTGATCAAAAGTTTTGAAATAAAAAACAATTTTAGGTGGGAACGCTTGTAGTACGTTGGGAAAAGGTTGGGAAGAGGTTGTAGTTACGTTATTACGGAGTAGATTATGAATTGAGTTTTAATTGCTTAGAAGCTCTCCAAAACGTGTCTATCAAGAAGCGTCTACTAAAAAACGTGAAACAGAAATCTACCAAAAAGTTTCAGGAACACAAGAAAGTGACGGAAGAATAATTTATGTGATCACTTGTTGCAAAGCGGCTAAAATTTCGGCAAAGACACCAACGAAAGTTGAAATCTCGCAAGCAACTGCAGAAGTAATAAGGATTTCTTTTTGCTTTCTGATGTTGCGTTTACTTATACCATGGCGGCTCAATTTTAATCAAATAGCTGTCATAAAAGTCATTGTTTAAAAGCCAAATGTTGTTCTCAAATATGTCGTAGTTTTTTATTACACATGTTTGAAATGCACGAGATGAGAGCAAGTTTTGATTTTAATCATTGGCGGAACTACAAAGTCAGTCAGTCTGAACCGCAGGCGTTTTCGGCTTTTTAGCCGCCATCAGTGCAGTATATCCTACTGTAAAAATCTGCAAGTCACTCCACAAACCAGCGGTAGGTGGATGTGCTTGGAAATCCGGCAGCTCACCTTTGTGCATGAAGCGCAAGCACGAATTAACTACTTGCATTGATGATTGCAAATTTCAAATTTTGGACGCGAACTCCAGAGAATGAGACATGAGCTACATGTATTTCATTAATTGTAGATGTCTGCATTTCGAAAGATGATGTGTCTGCATATGAGTTACTGATTTTTTACAGGTATACTGCACTGATGACGGCTGATCCAGAAACGTTGGTATTTCCCGTAAATAATTGTATCAAAATGTCGCTCTCATCTCTTGGCTACTCTCCTTTCGTGGTCTGGGCATCATTTCAGATTAAAAGTATATTAAGTTCCATGACGTCTGTAATGTGTAATATTTGAGCACAATATAGAACTCAGTTTCCTCACATTGAACAAGTTCGATAGTTTATAGTCGTCAATTTATGCTGTGTGACTTCGGTTAAAAGTTCTTTTGTTTATTTAACGTGGCGGAGTCTCTCCGTGATCATTTCTAAGTTTTTGATGCAATAGCAATTAGCGACTCAATGATTGACTACTCTGTGAGTTATGTATGATTCAAAGGAAAACAGTTGCTTAAATTGGTACCACCACGACACCTATTTTTTACTTGGTCACCATTTGTCCGAACTCAAGCTATTTCTTCGGTCAACCAACAGTTTAAGAGCATGTCTTTACGCAATCGCTCGTCGATCTGCAGAAAAACGGTGCAAATTTTTGTTTTCCAGTTCATCCAAATGCATAGGATGACTGATGCACCATTTCTTAAAGATGCCCAAAAGAAAAAAGTCACAAGACATTAAATCTGATGGTATCGGAAAGCATTCCAAAGGCTCCCATGTCGGCCAGTTCAAGAATTATGAAAATTGCAGTTTAGATAATTTACTATGGGTCTGTAGTAGTGCACTGGCATTCCACTCTGTATAAAGATGCTCCTATCCTCCCTGACATTCGGTATCCTTTAATACAGCATAGAAAGGAAGATTTTACCATACAATCTCGGTTTCTCGAAAGAAAGGTGACTCCCTCAAGGAAAATGGCTTAAAGAAATGCCTGCCCAAGCAATTGGACCGCACTGATCCATAGATTTTGTATGAAGATGTTTGCTGTGACCCGACCGCTCTGCTGAAGCACTCTTCCAAGCGTCGAACAGCTGAACAGCAATTCTGGTTTCATGAAAAGTCTACACAATAAGGACGAGATCTTGTATCGTGTAACGTCATGGCATGATTAATAGAAAATGACAGAGCTACACGAGAATAGTGCATTATAAATTTGAATGTAAAATTTTTGAGGAAAAAATGAGGAAAACTTTCTTTGAAATAGTTAAGTAATATTATCCATAGGCCTACATGTAGATTATTCGATGATATGCAGTGTTTACATCGTGCTGAAATCGTCAAGCGTTCAATAATTTCTTGCTGATTTTGCGGTGGGGGGATGCGGGTAGACTGGTTTTTGGAGTACAATAACATTGGAAACAGTTCCGGAAAAACTTCTAAAAATAGGAAAATAGTACTTGTTCGAGTCATGCATTCTAATGCACCTTGTTAAAGCTGATGATAGAAACAGCATCGGTAATGATTTTATACCACTTATTTGCTTGCTGACTATGAGGATTTAGAAATATCTTTTTTAGAACTCACCCAACTTCTGCCTGAACGCTTTTAAAACTTACCGGGTTGTATGATATCGAATGATCGCGAGTTTCTATCTTTAAAGGGGCTCACGGCTACATATTTCAAGGGGGCCCATTCCGATTTGTTTTTCCGGTTGATAAGAGTGGCAGCCCTGCATTAATCTCCAGAATTCCCTTTTTTGCAATGACAACTTGGTTACTTACGTTGTTCTTGATAATTTTATTGGCTCGTAGAGGGCGAAAAGTACAAACCTGAGACGAAAAACATATTACTCTTATCGAAGTCTCTAGTGCATTATTAGAGCCATGCAGTAAGTGCACTTCTGAATTTAATCAATGAACTATCGCTAAGTCGGAATCTGTCATCTACAGTAGTTTTGGATTGGATCGTCGCAGTAGCAATCATGGAGGGTGAACAACACTATCACATTTTGATACTTATGATGGTGGATGCGTAAAGAGAGAAGTTTTTGATGTGAGAAAGTCGCTATCTGAGTGGACAATTCCTGCTTTGATCATCATTGCACTATCATGATATATCATAATTGATGTTGAGCAGCTAGATCTTATGACATGGCTATTCCAATAATGCATCAGGTATCCATCTTATCAACATACTTAAATATTGCAGAATTCTTGTGGTGGAAAATGTTCAATAAGTAAATCTTTTCAAAGTTGATGATGTCTGATTCAGTTACTCCTCTATTTATTGAATATGATAAAGAAGCAGTGAGAGAAGGATGGCAATTTAAATTGATATTAGAAACACTTTGCTAATAAAAACTTTATACGTCAGATGACTTAATTCCTATCGATCCGAGAATTCCCAATTTCAAAAATGTCGGTTCGTCGTCAACTGCTAAATGACTTTTTCCGCCTTGATTGCCTTCTTCTCCTTCACATTGATTTGTCGGTTGAACTCTTGTCTAAATCGTTGGGTTGCTGTGTAGTAAATGAACACTCTCGAAAATCATCAAAATTTTATTGAGTTTCTCCGGAGATCTATCAAATCTGATTTGTTTGTCATTTCACATTTGTAAATAAAAGTAAAAATGAATTCTCCTTGTTATGAATTTCGCATGAAAATAGTAGTGCATCAATTCAAAATGACTGATGACAACATGACGTGAAAAGTTTGAGATAATGTTCGATTGTATTAGTTTTCTGTTACGGTAATCCGCAAGACTAGTCCCAATGCATGCATGTCGACAAGTTAGGGTGTTTGAGTATAGCTGGTAGGGCGCTATATGCATGGATTTAGATTAGAGACTGGTCGCTTCTGATTGCATCACTGCGGGAATACAAACGAAAATGTTGTGACGAAGTTGTCCCACTCCTGAACTAGCTCTCTCTCTTTCTTAGGAGTGAAGAATCGGCATATTTATGATTCTTGCGATAAAGTTGAATTTCATCCTGTCGTCTATTGAGTAGAAACATCTGAAGAATATGTAAATATCTTTCAGTCCTTAATGTATTCGGCTGCCACATTAAAAATCATTATTTGAATTTTATTCTTATAAAAGTCCATTTCATCGATGATAGTCCATCGTTATGTAGTTCTACCGATCATTTTTAGGGTAATGGTAGTGTCATGTCATTAAAATCAATTTGAACTTATCTTGCGACTTATAAGCTGTGGTAGCATGATGTTTTGATCAAAATACTTCATTGATGTCGATTTCAGATGTACATTGTTCATGTACTTAAGATGATGATAACTTCCAAGATACACAAAATCGTCGTCTGAACTCTGAAGTTTCAATATGGTTGGAAATATCGTCGAAAAAATGTCAAAATTGTGAGAAGTATAAAAAACGCGGTCAAGTCAGTAGCCATCAGCATCAACCATGAAGGCGTTGTACGCCGCAGGCCCGTCCGTCAGTTTCTTGTTCGTCTGGACTTGACCTTCTATATTGTGCGCTATCTAACTAATGAAAGCTGCAATTTGTTAGTTCAGCACTGACAATTCAGCTGAAAAATGAATTGGAAATCTCAGTTAAAGTGTGATACTTGTGTGTGTCATAAAATTGCCAGCTATTTTCTCGTTTTTCATGTATTGTAGTACTTTCCTCTAAATTCGCACAAATTTATTAATAGACTTTTCAAGCAACAGGATAGAACATTTGCTTGTCTCTGTGCGTGTCCCTGCTTGTCCCAGGACCAAGGACTGTTTTATGAATTGGTCAATACAATCAACTGCAAGTAGCAAGGTGAAAATTGTCCTCAAAAATCCATTTTAAGGATGTATAGCTACATATTAATGCAAGCTCTGGATCTTGCAGAGAGCTCTTACACGTAGTTCTTTTTTTTAATGTCATCACTTTTTAGTTTAAGTTGGAAAAGCAACTTTTCTCGATCAAGGTGCATTAAAATAGAGATTTATAATATCCTGCACAGCGTTTCTCTAGTACTTCGGTAATTAATGTGTAATTTCTACTCGAAACTGACATTCAGAGAAGGTTGCGTGATTTGAGCTCAAAAAGCTCTAACTGCCTCCGCTAAGGGAGGCTATTTCTCGAATTGTCCTCATTGCTTCATTAATGTAGGTAGCCGGATAGTAAGTACAGCTCATTTGTTTATCCCGCAACCACGGCACAGCCATTTTCGTCTTTAACTCGATGCAAAGGTCGTGAAGTGAAATTCATCATCATTTCTGTCTATACATTTCATTTTACTGAACGCTTGACAGTTTTTATATAACGAACAGGGCAGTCGTTTGCTAGATATCACTCCATCACCAAATTAAGCAAGCGAAGGTTGCGCAGCAGATTGCAAATCTTGATTTTAACATGTCTTCGGTCGAGAAAAAGTTGTTCTTCTAGCTTAACCTGTTTTTCAATCGATAGTTAAAACACAAAGACCTTTTGAATGTTTATATGTTTTTAGCCTTATCAGTTGTCAAGGTGAAAGGTTTAGCATATTCGTCTAGGGACCTTTTCTATTTACTTATATTTAGTTATTCTACATTAGTTTGCCATCCCCATATTTTCTTCCTCTCTTTTCGCCTTCGTTGTCTCTGACTCAGGTTGTGGGACGTTGGTGTGCGAGATATAAGCATGTCCTCTCCTCTCAAGTTTTGATCTTTCAAAGAGATTTTTCCATTAACTGTTATTTACAATTGCAACAACGTAACACCATGGCTACTGCGAAGTAATAGACTGGGAAGAAGTGAGTATAAGTATCGAAACATCAAAAATTGTTTACGGAAAATTATGGCATGTGAATGTTGACGTATTCAATTGCACTGTACAATATGAAGAACTAAAGAAAACTCCGTCCTTTTGAATAGAAGTGCTCAGGTTTAAGAAGTATGAATAGCTTCAACCCTGGTACAGTTTATCACTCGAGACCGCCATTTTCTATCTGCCTTAACATCTAATTATCTTCTTAGATGCACAGTAAGGCAATGTAAGATATCGATTAATTGCGTCAAAATTCCCAATATTTTATTCAATTGAAGGGAGTTAATTCGCAGCGCCGCAGAAGCCGTTGGTCAGCTGCCAGAATAAAAGTGATTGATTACTAGAGTTGGGTTATCCGGATGTACGTTACGGCTGACAATTCTTTTGTAATCAGCAGTGTCACAACTAATCATTGTTTATGTCATGCTCGCGTTTCACGATCGTCTGTCATACGGAAGGGATGAGAGTTGCGATAATGAATAAGACAAACAGAATCGATCGACAAGTTTTTCTGTTGGAAATTAAAATTTATCATTTTTATATTCAGCACGCTAAATTTGTTTACTTCTATTTCGTAAGCATCTCTTATTGGCAATGCAGCTGTTGCGTTTATTATTTCAACTTTCATATCTCAGAGAGTTTGTAGGACAAAAATCTGCAGGTTATTTGAACTTCATACAGCTAAGTGAATGAAGAAGACATTAATGAAAAAAGAAGAACGCATCTAAACATGACGAATAAGATGTGATGGCTAATGTTTTCAAAATGCATTTACGCCGTTCGCGCATCTGAAGAAGTGGTTTGCTGACCCACCTGGTAGAGCGGTCACATTGAATAGCATCATCTTTAGAAGGTTCAGGGACCTATTACCTGAGTATGTGCCTTTTGTTCCCATTTGAATGGTTTGGTAAATTTGAGAATTTCCTACATTTCCAGAGGTAAATTGGAACTTTCGAATATAACATGATCGTAATCCTGACCAGATAAGTAGCATTATTTGACATTTATGTGTGACTGGGTTGATTTCGGATGATAACTTTACTTTCTAGCATAAATCATGGCATTCCAACTGCATTGCGTAGTCAAGCGGTTAACGGACATCTATTTAATTCACATTTTGTTCAAGTGCAAGCTAGCCAGGAGCAACTAAGCAAAAATACGGCTTTGACTGAAATATAGTCAAATCGTGGTTGACATTTTATAGGTTTGCGTCTTGACTCATCAGCACTTGCCTCCTACAGTATTATTGGTGAGCAGTACTGCAGCCAGACAATTTTGAAACCTTGAATATGAATTCGTGAAAAAATATTTGACGAAATTCAATGAAATCAATCATTTAATGCCGTATTTAATGTACGTAGCCGAGGATGTTGTTGCTTCTTTTTAATGAAGAATTCATGCTCAGTTATTTACAGACACGACGTGTGATGCATTGAATTTTGAATTAAATCAAATATATATATATATATATGCTGCGAAGCAATATGTATAAGAAAAGCAAATCTTGTAACTATTTTTTTTGTTTTTATCAAAGATTAACTCAGAACTCTTTAAAGCTAAATATTGTGAAATTTCTGACTTATTTGGCATTCTTGACCATTTATTAAAGTTTCTGCAACTATTATCAATAAAAAACAGTTTTTACTTGTCTCACCTTGATCAAAGACACAAGCAACTCCAAATATGAAAAGCCTTGTTGATTCCTTTTTTTCTTGATTATATGTGATAAGCTTATTGTTGTCCAATCCAATCACTGGCTTTCATTTCCACTTCCTCATAGAATACGTTTTCAGATTCCTAATGCCCCTTTTGGACCATATGCCTCGAACTTGAGAAATTAATACAGATTTAATAGAATGGTTTCCTTCACATTCATTTTAGTGAAATGAGAGAATTGTTTTCTCACGAACGACTCAAGAGGCGAAATTCCTTCACATTCATTCCTTCACAATTTGATCATTCTCAATCAACTTTTCGATCGATTCATCAATAGCGCCAACCGGAATGCATACACCACCGCCTATTGCTTCCCCATTTGAAAGATGACCAATTTACGAAACATCTTATTTTTCATATTCGATGTGTTTGCACGGATTATTGTTGAAAGAAGTCCGTGATGTGTTCAGACGTTGTTCTATTGGTAATTTAATTGTTCAGAAATCATTTTAGCTTCCCCATCTAGGATTTTTTTTTACTCCTCACAGTCTTCGATAAAAGTCAAAGTCACATATAAGTTCACACGTCACAGTTAATTCTTCATGGTGATAATGTTACTTTTGCTCTGAAAAAGTCGATTCTGCGAAATTACTTCAGTTACGATAAATTTGTCTCATTTGATTTTGAAATTGAATTGGCGTTTAGATAATGTAGCGACAATTTGCGATGCTTTGTCCAGAAATGCTAAGTTATTAAAGTTACCTCTAAGTAGATAATACCTTAAAACAGTTGCTATCGTTTCTACGTTCAATAGGGTGATGTGTATTTGGATTGTAATTGAAAGTGAAAGCTTTCTCAAGTGAACATTAAGCGTCCCTTATGTATTGAAGATAATTGATTCTGTAAATGGATTGTCTGAGGACGTCATTGAATAAGGCACATTATCAACAGTTTTGTTCTGCACAAGGACTATGTACGGTGACTTGGAATCTATCGGAAAACATAAGATACAGGTTAAAAGAATGAAGCAAATTCTCTGTTTTGTTTTGACAAAAAAGTTAGTAAATCAGAATAAGAAAACAGGGAGGTGATATACTGTATGTAAGGGAATCATCCGCTAAATCAGACATCAATATCTTGATAATGTCAGTCGATCACCAACACTATAGGTGGTAGAATAGCTCTGTTGGTTAAGGGTCGCGCTTCGATACGAAGCACAGAAGGTCGAGGGCTCGAGTCTTTCCGCCGCGGGAGGTACCACCGCTCTCACTTGAGGTTGCTAACCCTAGACTGCTGACAGTATGTGAAGACTGTCTCATCCCTAGCCTTCTAGATCGGGTTTTAGTACAATAGTTTTTTGAGAGATTTGTGAAATGTCTCAGTAATCACTTGAATTTAATGTTCTTCATTGGTAACATCATATCAGCGTTTATAAAAAGTAAAGTAGGCCCTATAAGTATAATATACTGCAACGTATCATCCAAATGGCTATTTCCTCTAAATATCAGATTACGCCAGGAAAAGTGTCTGCTTACCTCATGTTGTCAGTGTTCTTTTAGTAATCCCTTGACATAGGTTTTCTATCATTTTCTGTCGTAGAGTAAACCAGATACTAGCCTTCCGTAGCTTGCTAACATGGCTTTGTGCCTTGGGATTGGAAGAGGTGAGTAAAAATGATAAATAAAGGCAAACCAAACTCCCGCATTGCAAAATATTGTGATGTTACAAAATCGCATATTTTCACAGGCGGTAATTCATGTGCGACTAGCATAAGTTGAGAAAATATAGAAATATTCAACAGAAATTATGTGCCAGTTTCAATTTGAAGCATAATCAAGGATTGATGTTGGCATGCGCCGCGGTAATCATCTTTAATTGTCTAGGGCCTGTCTTGTTTCTTTCAGATATAATGGTTGCACATTTTATTACAGCGTTGTAAAGTTATCGGATCGATTTCTTAGTTATAACTTTTATTTATTGTTTGAGTGGAAAAATGCCGACAGGAAGCCAATTCCTCGCAAATGAATCAATTCAGACTTCATTTTTATCATCAGGTTTGTGCGAACTTCAAAAGAAAATAATTTCAAATTTACAGATCTTTTGCTATATTTATTTGATAATTTCGTGAGAAAGGATGCATAAGAAATATCTGTAAAACGTCAAGCAATTTTGCATTCAACTCAAGGTTTAAAACACACGTGCATTAATGAAGATACATCATATGACAGTAAAAAAAAGCCAATGTAAGAGGAAAAATATGGAGGACATCTAGCAATGATCATGAAAAAGCATGCTTCGGACACAAAAGAAAGTATTATGTGAAAGCAGCGAAAAAATGCTTGCAATTTATCTGCAGTCATTGTTTCAGACCTTTTAGTTTAAGGTTGATAAGTGTAGAGATCCTTGTAGACGCACGGTTTTTTCGTTGATTATGCTATCTGAAAAGCAGTACCGTCCTTTCACTGTGAAAATGTGATTTGATGTTTTTCATGATGATTATACAACAGTTTTACTTGTGTTTGTTGGCAAAATATTATACTACTACAAATAAAAAAAATAAAAATTTATTTATGCAGGAATCTGTATCGTGTTCGGAATGTTCGCAGTGTGTTTGTCCTGATATATATATAGAATTTGTTCAATCAAAATTCTTAACAAGATTTTTATTACTTTCTCAACCTTCCGATACAACCAAATTGACTGACATCGAATTGCCTGAACCTTGAAATTCCTAATTTTATTTTGAAGGCATTTCCATACAATGTGGCAACATCCTACATGTAATTTTGGTTTGGGCAAAGGGTTTTTTTAAAGAGAGAAGAAAAAGATGCGGAGACTCATTTATGAAACATGAAATTGGCAAGAACAGCAATTTAAGAACACGAAGATAATTCCAAAAAAACCAAAATTCGATTATTTGCGTGCTACTGCATTATTTTCTTGCTACCTATCTGTTTCATGAGCAATGTGGTGGACACTTTTGGAATATCAAATATGAAAATGAGTGGTCTCGGTTAAAATATGTTATAGGGCGAGAGAAGGGTTTATGGTATCAGATGTATAGGTAGATTTCTGATTCGTTTGCCGCTGCGTCCATTTTCCGCACAGAACAGAAGAAACATTATTTCACCCTTCAAAATCAACTTGATCGCAAATGGTGACATGTGTCACTGGCTTCGTCCATGACTGATGAATCATTGATAAATTTATAGTATATGAACGTTTGAATTTTGTATAAATGCAAGTAGAATCTCACGTAACAGTTTCGCAAATTCATGCTTTACAAAATGAATCAGATGTGTATTTACTCAAGTCGTCGACGCGACATTTTTTAATGCATTCAACTTAGGAATATTAAGTAAACAAAATTGAATGAAATCGCTTAAATGGTATTGTGGAGGATTAATTAGATCTCAATGAGAGATGGAAACCGGCCGAGATTTTCGGGCCGGTCCGGTGGCCGGCAAACTTCCACGCACAGGCCGGCAACAGTCCAACCTCCAGGCATAAGCCGGCAACAATCCCACTTCAGACGTGTTTCTCACCAGTGGCAAGTCACTAAAATGCTGATGATGCTAATATTTAACCGTTCAAAATTATTCAAAATCAATGGCCTACAAGATCCAAGATTATTTGCTCCTTGGGCCTACAGACAAATCTTTAGCGCGGAATAATATTTTAATTTATGGGCTTAATATACAAATCGCGTTACTGGGATGAGAGGGCAGAAATAATGTTTATAGGGGACTCTTTGTACGATTGCGTTTCACTGATAGGAATAGGGAACAAATCTAAGCCTGATTATTTACTATCCGAAAAATTGATGTGATGAGTACACGGTACGGTTAGCCAAATTTACCATAACGATAATTGCAAAACAATCTCGAACACCCAATTATTGAAATTTTACTGAAAAGTTTTTTTAATCTTAGACAGGGATTATTTACGAGAAATCCATTTCATAGACAAAAAAGAAGAGTTAGAGACCGTTACTATGTATTTTTTCTAAACTTCGGCAGTGATAATATTCTGAAACATCTTTCTTCGTCTAGAATGTAGGCTATTTGAGGGAGGTAGGACTGCACTGCAATGCCTGTGTAAGATCTGGAAAGAAGGTTGTGCATAACCTTCCTATCGACTTCCAATGACGCACAACTCCACTAGCAAACCATCGGAGGGCCACTGTGATACGAATGTAATCCGATTCCGCAGTTGTTCCCAGCTTCAAAACATTTTTGAATTCTCATTAGGTTGTTGTGTTTCTTGTTACTCATATTTGATATCTATGTTTTGACTTTGATTTGTAGATCAAAGTGGACAATTGATAAGCCTTAAATTGCACTTTACTAAACGATCAAGTATAATTTAATGTTCAACTGATCAATAGACAGATGAGTTCATAGTTGTCAACGTCATGCCCAATTGGCGATAGCTGATGAACATTTATCAACTTAATTTTAAATATGTCATGAGAGTGGTTTTTTGATTTGCAAAGCATTTATTCTTCTCAAAAATTAAATCAAGCAAACGAGAGGAGACAAATTCTGCTAATGCTAGTCCTCAATTTATAAGTGTTCTTCATCAGAAAGCAGCATTTTTTCTGTTTTATTCAAAGAAAGTGGAAATGAGCTAAAGCTATAATATATTAAGCTAATATCAATAATGTAAATGATACTAATATAATAAGCTATTATAAGCTAATAACTTATAGTTGACATGTGTTTCTCAATATTTCGCGTAGCCGCCTTCTGAAGCGATTGTTTAGTAAGCGCTGTGTCTTTTGAGACGGCAAATGGTCGAAATACTGAAATTTTTACTTTACATACAACAGAAAAAACACTGATCAAAATGCCATCTGTCTGCCACAATGTCTCCCACTGTAGAGTTGGTTTTCAGCTTTACAATTCATGACCAATTGAAGCCAACAATGTTCTTCCTTTCTGAACAACATGCGCAAACCAACTTAGCCTGCTGCTACGAGCTGAAACATGCTCATCTGTGCATTTAGTTTGTATGTCAACAATGTGCGTTTTGGCTAAATTTAAAGACTAAGCACAATAGCAGATGCGTGCTTCTGCTATTGTATATCCTATAGCGAAAGCGTATTAATTTGCTTCTTCACATACACTTTTAATCATCTTCACGCGACATAATTTCTGTCGACATACTGTTATTGCGCAATTTCATTGTGCCCGTAACTGACTAGGAATTTTTTAAGATTTTCACTAAAATCTTGTCTTGATCCATCAAACTTAAATGCATGGTTCTAGTAGAGATTAAATGACGTTAACGCAGCACATCTGTTTCTTGTTCAGTAGGATACTGAACCGCGTCCATCCATTTAATTTCAATGCCTGAGGTGCTGAATACTGAACGAACGAGTATTGTTGATCATTGACAAGATTCAGACAGGGGAAGTCGCATATTCAGTGTGATCCGATTTCAGCTATTTCTTTGAGTGGAAAAATAAATTGAATTCCTTTTTATATTTAATGAAATGTCGCATTGATTATTCTTAAGAGAAAGTGTCGACACTGCTTGCTGCAGCCAGTGAGATATTCCTGTCAAATTGCCTTCGCAAACGGCGATACTTGAGCGAAAGCGTAGCATATATCTGCAGAAACTAATATGGTTTGCCTTCAACTTATTGATGGCATGAAGAGCTCTTCGCAGTCAATACAAGATCTCACCAGTGCTTTAAGTTAGAAAAAGAAAATTTTTAAGAAACGTTACTTTACAACCCGATAAGGTTTCAGGTACAGATTCATCCAGATATCGCTGCATGGATTGAATTTTTGGAACGTCTATTGCGCTATTCAGGTCTGTTCCCAGTTTCCAACAGAGGATGCTACTCAACGTTTGATTATTCTATTGAAATTAATGACTCAGTGAATCCTCTCAAACATTTTGAAACATTTCTTCTAATTTCACCGACGCTTCAATAGAAATGCAATTGCTTGATTGCTTTCAATTCTAAACACTAACATCACAGCGCACTGGTCGATATTTTCGCCTGAAACATGCTCAAATTTCCTTTGCCACGAAGGTGAAACATTGAAAAGCGTGCTTTCAAGCACACAATAAATCAAAAGTAACGTGTATTCATTTCATTTTTCGAGTACTTGACCGTTCCTAAAACATGAGATTCCATGTGTTGTTCGTTTATCCTCATAGATGGGAAACATCTTGAACGCTGAGATCATGAGTGTGTCATCTTCACATGTTTACAGACTTATTTATCGCTGCTTTCACGTGTTTCTAGGGATGGATGCTATAACTTGGGATTTGTTGCATGTTGATTTGAAATGGATATGTGTAAATCACATGAATTCTAAAGACCGTTGCTATTTAATACTTTGACATTGAATCAATAGATTACAGTGATATTATTTAATGACTCGGACCTTCTTGCTACAAGTAGATAATAACTCATCCGATTGAACTATTGTCTGAACTAAAGTAGCTAGCATCGGTATATTTTTCAGGATGGTCCATTTCATCGAGATAATACCTCTGCATCATCGTCAAATTTTGTAATGTCTAGAACTCAGCTCTTCACTCAACTAAGGCATTTATTACAGATTGAAGTTCAGACCTGATGTATTAGTAGCTTTGTGGGATTTGCAGAAGTGTGCATGTAGATATCTGACGAATACTATTCGAAAAATCAGGCAAGTCATCATCAATCTTGGTTCTATGGGATTTCTACAAATGCACACTACAAATACTTAGAGCTGACATAAATGTATGTATGCAAATCGAAAAGTTCGCTTTTTGTCTAGAATTAGCTCCACATTTTTGGGTAGTTTGTTTTTTTAATTTTATTTTTGCTTCTACTTGCACGTAGATGCTGAGTGATCGAATCTGTTCCAAATGTATTATTGATTCAGTAGCATGGAAATGAGGCTATGCCTGGAGGGTCTCCCGAGCATCGATCTCTGTCATCAATCTGACCTGATTTCATTGTTGTCATTGTTTTCAACTCGCTCAGCTTATCCATCAACTCCAGAGTAAGAGACAAGTGTGCGTTGTGGTGGTAGAGTCAATGTACTAATACTTTGGAATATACCGGAAATTAGTTTTGCTGGTGAATAGAGTAATCTCGATGTTTCCGATTTTCCGTTGTGAAATTGCCTACCAGCCTGCAGGAGTATATTTACGATAGAAATATTCACCATGATAGGGAAATCATGCAAAGGTCATTTTATGCACTTGGAATGAATTTATTGCTTTAAGTATTGATGGCATTCACAAAATTCCATCAATAAGTGGTTTGTAATTAAAACTCTGTGCGAGGAAGTGCTTCCGATATAAAATTAAATGTTGTGCATTTGGAAGCTCTAACAAAAGATTCTGTCATTAATAATTGAATTAGCATAATTGAATTATCGATGTTATCAATTGCTAGAAGTAGTGTTTTGTTTGATTTATGGAGAGTTGTTGTACTTCTGGTCTGATATCGATTGGTTGAATTTGATTATCAACACTGTCATTAGTGAGATGAAAGTAGAAAATTTTCTTAAGTAATTATGGCTTGAATGAAAGGATTTTTGTGGCATCTCATTCCTTTTTCATCACAAATTCCTCCTTGCTACCTCTCATACTTCAAAGATGGTGAACAATGTGCACTCGATTCGTTAGCTTCAGATTTTTTCATAGCGGTGATCCGCTTCATTCTGTCTTCAGTGAAAATAGGACTATAGTCACTAAAGAAGTGATAACAATGGAATATCATTAATCCTTACTCCCTATAGAATATTTTTTCTAGAATAAACGATTTCAAAAAATTTAATGTTCCGATGGCATATTCCCACAAATAGAGCGGATTTAATCTTTTAGAAAAACATAAGGTTTCCAGCATCCGTAGGCAGCTATTTCAAATACATAATCAATGTCTTGTTGCGCTAATATTGAGCGAGAATTCATGTTTGCTAAATCCTATTTATCACAATACTTCGACGTAGTATGCATTTGTGCACTATACATAAAAGCAATTTTGCTGAGAAAAGGATTTGAGATGGATATCACCATCGGATGTCAAGTGTTGACTCGCTCGTGTGTCAGTCAATTACAATTCATTCTACAAACAAAGAATTCAGGAACTGTGTTTTTCTCAGTTGCCTAGTCATGTTAGTGATCACTGATCAGTTTTTTAATGAAATGTTTTAGGAACACAATTAAACAAGATTCACTTGTTTTTTGGAAACATGCTTTGGCTATTCGTTGATAGGATGTTATACTCAAATTGCAAATCAATGTATAACATTTGACGACAGAATTCGATTTGCCTTCATATCGTGAACATGTGTCAAAAGTAACATTTAATGAATATTCACGGAAATTTCACATTACATTGTTATTCAGTGTCCCAACTATCATCTATGCTACTAAATACGATGAAAAATTGCCTTCAATTCTAATAATTGACTGTAATGTCCTCTCACAACCTTTATCCATCAGAAACTGCTATATTCAAGTTCAAAACATGCTGAGCTGTATTAAAGAACATGTGCAAGTTATTTCAACATTGCCAAATAAGAACTTCTTTCAACTTTCAGTCCATCAAAAATAAGCAGTCGATTGGCAGCTTTGTAGAACAACAGGAGTCCTTTTTCTTCTTGATAGATACGAAATTTGTTGTTTTATCACAAAGAGGGCATGCGATGGTGACCAGCTAAATCATACTTTTCACAAAACTCGCAAAGCTTGAAAAGTCAAACACACATGATTCTGAAAATTCCACAGAACGAAGTCTTGGTTAATTCTGTCAATGATCTTCCAATTCATTTTCTTTTCTATATTATACATCTTCGCGCGTTGTATCACACTCATGATTAATAGAATTGACAAAGAAGCATGTGAACTTATACAATTTTGGTGCAAGCAATGAAATGAACTGCAAGAATATGACAAAAATGTACATGCTGTAGAAGTTCCCTCATTTATAAATCTAAGATAAAGTCAGCATACACATTTAAGGACTTAAACCACTGAGAAATGAAAAACAAATTTTGCCACCACAATTGTTCTGACATCTGTCTATGACTAATCAGTCGTATCTAAAGATAGCCTTACGGTAGAGATTCATCAAATTCATTGCTAATTATTGTCATATTCTATCATGTTTTATGTACCCTGTGCTTCATGTGCCACACAGCGGGAATGAAGTTGACCTTGCTGTACTTCGTCGTTCTACTGTATTTAAAAGGGGATTGTCTGAACAAAATAAACAACAAATTTCACCCCAATCCGATTTTTTGCGTTGGTTCAATCGAAGGTTTAGTCTGTTGTCGTATGGTTATCAACCATCTGATATCCTTCTGTTATTCCATCTAATTAATCTACATCAAATCGGCTTTGTAAGACAGATGCAGCAATATGATTTCCCATGAAAACTTAATCATCATGTTTAATATTGTCTTTCTCGTCGCTTCTTTCACAACTGAACGTATGCGTTTTCATTATCTGTCGTTATAGTTTGAAATTTTGATAAAGGGGAAAATGCTGAAAATTCGTCAAATCTTGTCACGTAATTGAAGTTTTGATTCCTTTTCAGCTGCATATTTACACTGGGTGCTTCGAAAGTGTTAGCACAAAACTTTCACGATTATATTAAATTAAATTCTATTAAATTTTAAAAGGTTAATAATATTCAAAATTTGATTTTACTAGGTTAGTCTATTATGTCTATTAAGGTAGATAACAGCGTGAATGACTTTGTATATCCAGATATTCATTTTTCTCATCTGTAATCAGATCAGTAATTGATAACTATCTTTCCTCATTTACGGATTGTTTGTGAATGAAGACTAGATAGGACGAGGTACAGGCCGATCCTCTTGAGAAGCAGATTGAACTTTATGGACTGTTAGTCACATTCCCAATTTCATTTCTTTCACGAAGTATCTCCAGGGGAGAGCGCTGCACCTCGTTATTTCATCTACATTTAAATGTAAAATATATGTTTTTTGACATTATGACCTTATATTATATGCTAAATTACAACTATCAGAGATCTTTAGTTATCCTCTATAGAAAATGAGTTGTAATTTTACTGATTTGTTTACAACTTGCAATTTGTAGCATGTAATGATATTAGAAAATAAGTCATGGAGGAACCCATCATGTTCAGAAGTTGCAGTTCAGCATAGGTGAAGTAATTGGTCAGTGCAACCGAAGATGTGCAACTCGCACATATTAAACCAAATGATCAAATCGGAAATAAAATTGAAATAATTTATCAAAATTGATAGTATTCAATTAGTCCAGAATATTATCAGATGTTAATAGAATGTCAATGCATTTTAATTTATTTTATACATTATGCTAAGAGTATCGTTTGATCAGATAGGCTCTACAAATGGGGATGTAGAGTAGTTGCTGAAGGAAAGATTTCAGATGTATTTTATAGGAAATTGGAACCACAATGAAAATTAATGCAGGTGTGTTAATTTCGATCTGTGAATTTCTTACTTTTTTAATATCTTCATTTTCAATGCTTCTGTCGATCAACTGATTGGAGTCACTGATAGGCGATAGATTTCGTTTATGATATTGAGTTACGCCAAGCGTGTGAGATCCATGGCGCATATACTGCAATCCAATTAATTGAAGTCCCCTTCTACTCAGTTGCAGTAGCGTTTATTTATCAATGAATCGTACCTACTTCAGTTTTGTATTAATGGAATGATGCAGCTCATTTGATGACTATATAGACATGAAATTGCAAATCCTTTACCATATGACGCACTGTATAGCATGTGATGTTCTTTCTACAGGTTCTAAGTGTCTTTCGTATTCGCTTCCTATAATGAAATGGAAATTATTGTATTGAAACAAGGACTTGCTGCGATGCGACACGGGGCTCCAAATCACACTGATGTTCTTTTACAATGACAGTTTCAGAGAGGAGAAGCATGGGTATAATACACGCAACTTTCTAAAATTATTTTCTGATAAATCGAGGGATATAGTTGAAGAATATCGTCCTGACGTGGAATGTGGAGACATCATATGAGACATCTCTCTGACATCATCATTTTGTAGCCTAACTTACTTTTGTTAAATATCTGTGGTAGTTTTCAAAATTTGATGCAACTAAGCTATTGATTTACTTGTCGCAGCGTTATACCTTTTCCAAACGATCATGTAGGAATAAAATTGAAGTTCATCAAGCATGAATTTTTAACACACTATGTCATCAAATAATTTTCTTTAATCATCACTGATTTACGTAAGTTGAAATATGTTGTAGATACCATGGTTCAATTCAATCACACACAAATGTGATTGTGATTGAATCACACACAATTTCTTCAAATTCCACGTACTTTCGCAAAAAATGACTTTCATTGGGATTGATTTGTGACCTACTGTGCTCATTGTACTTGCTATGAAAATTCTTCGGCATCATTGTAAAGCCTTCGATTTTACCTGCCTCTCTGAAAGGAAAACTCATGTGTTTGTGGGTTGTGGATTGTGATGCATTGATTAGGGTAACAATAACATAAATCTTCCTTTTGTGAATCTATGCTACGAGAAGATATTGGACAGACAAGTAGCATCAACAATAAAGCTTTCTATCACTCGAATAGCAAATTACAGCCCTATCGATTCGACTTTGAATTTGCCGAGTCGCAGGTCCATCATTTCAACTTATCAAAGAATACACTCCTCACGCAGCATTTCTATATTCTAAGCTGCATTTCCACTGCCAGTAATATTCATGAATTCGCTGGTCAATATCTCAACTTTACGAAATCAGTATTCTTATCAACCGACTGAGTGGCAAAAGGGGATCAGAATGTGTGTTGAAGTTAGTCTGTTGTGCTTCCTGCGGTAGTACTGACCTCATAGCCTTCTCTGGGACTGCAAGATGAGATGAAAAAACACCGCATTGTCTTTGACAAAGGAAATGTGGAAACTCTCTTCTTTCAAACACGGATGCGTGTGAATCGCCTCAAGGCTAAGCCGTCACAAGTTTCTTTTGTTCGGTTTGAAGCCTAGTTGGTAACATCAGCAGAAGTCGTCTTCCCTGTCCGCTGTCCGATGATGATAGTAACGTGAGCGCGCGTGACGTTGCTCTTCTCAGAACTCGTTGTATTGTGAGTAGGACAGGCAGGAGGCTTTCCTGTCTTGCTTCGTTCAGCTTAACGTTGTCGCTTCCGTTCTACTTCCTCACTGCGGTTGCCGGCTTGTCGAACATTCTGTACCATATTGAAGTTGATGTAAGATCATTCATAACTTGAAGGTTGACAGGAACATGACTGTACACGGATTACACTCAAGTTGTAACCATTCCAAGTCTTCCTGAGGAATAGCCTAAGATTGAATGTTACATGAAATGCTGTAATATCAACTTGCACACGATTTTAGTCATTGACAACATTATTCAGTTAACTTGAAACTTTACTATTTCGATTTTCTATTAGCAATTACATAAACTTGTTCCTATTTCAAATTTCCACTTACTATTGTTTTTCCACCACTTACTATTGTTTTTCCACTACATGCAGTTAATGATGTTTTCATCTCCTTGCTACATTTTCTGCTGTTCAACGATTTTTACAGTCAAAGTCTAAATAGAAGTTTATTTGTCAAAGTCTACATTCTATTACGATGTTCATATTCAATACGAGCTATGTTAAACACTCGCCTAGTGCTCGTTCTGTTTTTTGAATGTCGTTCAGACATGGCAGTAACACAGCAATATTGTTGAAAATATATTGATAGACAATCGATCATGCCACTGTAGTCAAAAACCAAAAATGTTGACCTAACTATCACAGTGTTTCACCTGAAAATCCAACGTCATCCGCACCGTCTAAGCCCCAGTGGCGGAGAGTGATGTTCAAGCTTCTAATTTGTCAATGATACGTATACACGATCATCCTGTTGTAGACCAGGAGCCTGTTTCACTTATGAAAAACTTATGATAAGTTATAAGTATTTAGTCTAAAAACTTATGTTCCGTTTCACTTATAACAAATACTTATGATAAGAAACTTATGTTTTTCACTTATGGCTTATCATAAGTTTCTAAGCTATTTTACTTATAACTCATGTACTTGTCTCACTTCGTGAATTATAAGTGGCTATATGATAAGTTACTTATAAAAACATAAGACTTATGTTATTCAAAATGAGATTGATGAACTATCATTTCGGTATTCTACAATGTGACTTAGCCTCTATGGGTTGTTCAATGCTAGGTGTACATTTAACGAATTATACCGGCACTATATCTATCTAAACAGATTGATCAGTGATCGATAATTGATTGATTAATTTAGAAAGTGACTCTGTAGAATTTAGAGAATTTGACACAATTTTTGTAATGTAGTCATCAAAATAAGTAAGCCAACAGTTGTATCACGTTGTATAATAACTAATCTACATTAATTGATGGAGTAGGGAGTGATTGATCAGTAATCAATAACTGATCAGAAATCGAATTATGTGATTTTCATGGAATGTACTTTAGTCTAACAAACAATTCTGTTATATATTGATACCCATTGATTACTACGCAATATAATTCTGTGAGAGGTAATTGGTATCAAGTATTGACCAGTGATCGATAATTGATTGATTTTCTGTAGAATTAAGCATATGTGTCACATATATTTGAAGAAAATGAAATTATAAACTTAAGTAAGACGATAATTGTGACAACGGTGTATGATCATATGCATTTGTTGAGGTATAGAGTGATTGATCAATAACCAATAACTGATCAGAAATCAAATTAGTATGTGATTTTCATGAATGTACTTTAGTTAAACAAATAATTTTAATAAATAATGATACATTTTGAATACTTAAGATATTCCTAGAAACACAGATTGAGAGGTGAAGGGGTACCAGGTATTGATTAGTGATCGATAATTGATTTAAATTTAGAAAGTAAATTTTGTATAATTTTTATGAATTTGACACTCTTTTTCAAATGTAACACAATTATTAACATGTGTACGTTGCTAATTGTGAGACGTTGTGTTAATCAACAACTTCAGATACAGCATCTTGTTGATAAATACTTCATGATAAGCTATAAGAAAACACATGTAATGGAAACTGCATGAATAGTATATTCTAGAGATACAACTCATTGATCAATCGATCAGCAGTTATCGATCACTAATCAATCAATAAATGAATCTGCATATATTCACAATTACAGATAATATAGATATATGTGCATCATGACGATTGAAATAAGTTTTCATGTAAATGATAACACAAGATTGTCGAAGTTGTATCAAAAATCACTTTTTAACTATCTGATCAGCAGTTATCGACCAGTAATCAATCAATAAATGAATCTTTACGCAATCACTATACATTTCACATGTATAATCATGTAAAGCATCAATAGCATAGGACATACAAGCATTAACTAGTGTATACCTTCATTCAATGCTTATGTATAGTATAGGTTTTGTTCCTTACTAGAATACTTATACTTATCATAAGTTTATAAGTTCATAAGTAAATACTTAAAAACTTATGCTTATGAGTGAAACCCACTATAAGCATAAGTTATAAGTATAAGTATATAAGTATAAGTATTCACTTATGATAAGTTTTTCATAAGTGAAACAGGCTCCAGACCTATGCCATGACACATTTTATAGCAAACTTAGTAATGGGAAAGTAAAGAGTAAAACGAGACAATAACTTATTATTACTAACACCAGTGACTGCATTGTCACTAATGGTCCTTGTATATCGCCCGTATATGCAGTTCAAGCTCTTCAGCTGTCTCCGGAGATAACATTGAAAACAGTGCAAACTAAGCTTAAAGTTGAAAAATTACGGTCATAATTCTCAGGAAACTATATATGTATAACACTTGGCTCTCCAGAGGAATGAATCTTCACCATATTGCCTCATGCAAAACAGCTCGTTCAAATTACTACACTAATTCCGAAAATCCAAATAGGAGAGCTTTATCAAGCGGTTGATAAAATCAAGTGGATATTCGGGGTAGCTTGCAGGGAGCTTGCACTAGCGCAATATGTCGTAATCGTATGACATCGTCATGTTTGATCGTTGTATGTTCATTATTGTTTTGATTCAAGTGAAATGAAAGTCAGATGAATTATATTCAACTTTCAGAACATTATTAAGCCGCGGTTGAAATTTCATGACACGTAGCTGTTCTTCAAACTTGTGTAAAAAATCCTATATTGCATTCTTCGATAACGACATGTGTGAAGACGTGCTCGAAAGTCGAGGTTGTGGTCTTTTTATCTTGCGTGCGAGCTGCGTAAAATTCAGAGTCTGATAATAAGTGTGATTGAGTCATCTACAGTCAGCATCAGCTTTCATGTTATAGAAATTGGTGATCAATATATTCTCTTATAATTTCAATATTTGATACATTTACATGATAGGCCAAATTAACTTTTTGTATTCCTTTGTAATACAGAGGTTCACAGAGATATATTCATCCACTATCATGGAAGCAAGTACCACGGTAATTTTGATTTTCATATCACAACAAACTGCCGTTGATGTCTTTCATCCTACGGCGAGCACTCCGGACTAGTGCAATTTGCCAAAAAGCATCAGCAATTTTGATGATACAGTAAAAATATGTAGACTTCAAAGTCATCGATTCAGATTTTTTATATGAATGAAATTATCGCACATTCAGGGAAATATAGTGTATTGTCATATCAATGGTCATGGATTTATTAGAGCGTAAAAAGTAAAGAACTTTTCGTTTTCCAATTTTGAATTTCTCACAATGTCACTAATTTCCATTGTGGAATTGCTAATAATATCATAAGTTGAAACAGGAGATTCATGTTTGGCTGTCACATGTAACCGAATGTGCCACTATGTAAACTATTCTTGAGACATGCAAGTGTTCAACTTTGCTTGTGCTCCTGCCATTCTTGAATTCTCCAGACTTCATTGATGATATGCTTAGAATTTGTTTCTATTGGTTTGAAAAGTTTTTGGTATGTTAATCTTATGGTTTCACGATTGAGGCAATCTGTATAATCGCTCTCTCAGCTTTGTAATGATAGGATTAGATATCTGCAGTGAAAGACAGATGCAGAAGCAGGTTTGTTTAATTTATTGATATAGATTCGAATTTCACCGCTCTGCGTGCGTCATGAATATGTAAATTGGATATCACTAACGATCTGCAGCATGCTACACTGCTTCTCTCAATAATATGTTTTCCACCGTTTTGGGATAAACTTAATGAAAGAAATTATCTTGAATTGTGAGTAGAATTGAAGCGTAAATTGCAATTAATGTTGCGATTCGTATTCTTCGTGTGCATACTTATTTTCAAATTCGTAAATATAAAAGAAATTGTGCTCGTGCATAGATTCGAGCAAATGAAAACATGACATGTAGATTAATTTTAATTTTGTAATACATAATGGCAGTTGATTGAAAAAATTGAGAGGCTTTCGAAAAGCAACTTTCATTGTTTCATAATTTGTATTCTTGATTTCAATTTTTTTCCGTTTGCTTTTGTAATCCACGTCGGGAGCAAAATAAGCCTGTACAATGAGCGGACAGAGATGGGCGCGAATAGCATTGTGTCGTTGCAGTCGATCGAATCATTGTACTGCAAGAATGCTGATGTTCTAGAGAAAGCAAAGCTCTCTCTAGTTTAGAGTAGATTAATGTCTTAACTGATGATAAACACTCGTTTCGGTTCTTCTTCCATCGACAAAGAATTCATCAATTCAAAGTAAGGCGACAAAGAAAAAGCTCGTTATCGCTTTGAGAATAATTGAATCATTTCGAGTAAGTTGAAATAGATGAAATAATATATTGATAATGAAGACACGAAACTAAGTCCCTATTCTATTAGAATTTCTATTAGACACGAAAAAGATCTATTAGAGTACAAAGAGACAATACTTCACCATTCCGCGCCTTCAAATGTCGATGGAACTAGGTGGACGAGATAGATATCTATTCCTCTATCTCAATTGATAAGGCCGGATCGGGGAAATATGCTTTGATATAATTTATTAATGGTCGTGCGTAGAAGGACTGAAAATAATGTTATCCTATTAATTTCAACTTCTAAGAAATGATATCACAGTTTTTCGTTACCAAATCAATCGAAACAACTAAAAATAATCGAATCCATAAATGCAATGAAGTTTACAACTCCTACCCTCCATCATTTGAGTTTCTAGTACCATCGGTAGTACTGGGGATACAACGGCGCTGCAGCAGGTGCTACAACGGCAGCATAAATATGAAAAAGTAGCTTGCGATCTCATAATCTATAATTATGGGAATCTAAACAAGTGCAGACTGAGTTTTAAGCAACACGGGTAGCGCTTTCGGACTACTTCTGGCTGACGCAGGTAGAACAACGCCTCTCTGCTATACATTTAGTCAGAATGCAGAGAACCACAGTCCGCTAAGGTAAATTTACGAAATCATGCATTGACAAGATAAACATTAAAGGAGCAACAAGTACTGCATTACAAGAAATTTTGCTGCATAAACAAGAGTTATTGATTCAGTAGCAACATTTGAAATGTGTTTGTGTATAGATATCCGTGTGTGCATTTGGGCGACATCATACGAGTAGCTGTTTGTGTTAATCTTGCAGAACTGTGATACACGGTGGGCTGGCCCGCGCACCTGCGGCAGAAGAGAAGATCGCGATATTAAAATCTGAGTCGCAAGTTGATAATTCTGCCTGCTACATACGGCAATATTTATGAAAGTAACTACAGTAGAGCCCCTCCCATTGATGTTTCAGATGTTTGACCATGTCTGTTATTGAGAGCAAGTAAAAGCGCTCGACCTCCAGACGAAAAAGGCTAAGTGCTTATCCACTGTGCCGAGGAGACCCCTTTGGTTTTTAAGCCAGCCGTAATGCAAATAAGACAATTAATCCTTATTGCATTATGAAATCAAATGCGAACTTCAAATATGCGCATTGAAGTTATCGTATTTGTCGTAGTTTTTCTGAGTGGCATTTTAATCTGAATCGAGGCTGTCGATATGAATATTGTACAAGCAGTTCGGGCAGCAGTTATGTCTGCGTAAGGATGCTCAAATGAGATATTGGATGATTGTCAATTTTCTCAGCCGCTGACTTGCATTCGAATTTCAACGAGTGCCATTTTTATTTCGAAAAGAAGTGAGGATGCACCGAACGTTCTGTTCGCTGTATTCTAGAATAGGTATGCTGTTTTGGCCGAAGCTGAAAATTACATGTCTGGTGCACCTATGATGATAAGCATTATTTTGCGCTGACTGAAATGCAATATTTCAAGAACGTGTATCGGAATTATGATGTACACAATCATAACAGAATTGAATGTAATGATATGTTACAGAGAAACGGTGGCATTACGGTTCGCCTAACGATATTCTTTAGTTTATGAGATTTCATGTTTCGCCTAAAATACCGCTGCATGAGTGATTCACAGATATGAATGACATATGCACGTACACAATTTGCATGGATATAATTCATTGGATAGATTGGTTATATTATCATCATTAATCAAGTAAATAGAGGGCGATTACACGAGTGCAAATACAAGATACTTGAAAGTAAAAAGCAAGCTTTCCGCTACTAACATTTATTTAAAGGTTCACACCAATTAGTCGAATGGCTTCAAGGCTCCTGCAACAGAACCTGCATATTGATGAACGGCAATTATCCGCTAATCAACTGTCTTTAGGGGAACAAGGCGTCCGGTGACTCCCAAGATAAGTCTTCCCTGACCGTGTCGACGTATCTCCCGATCGAATCAGTCGAATCCTCTGCTCCAGCTCTTCCTGCTGATCCTGGAGAATTTCGATGATTTTTTGCCCAATGTGGCTTACCGAGTTCTTTATTCAGTTAACGATGCCATGCACCCAGTTGATTGTTAGTGCAATGACCCTCCATATTATCAAACTGATTCCACAGTTCAGAAGGATAGAGTGCGACAGTGGAATCAATCCACTTAGTGGTGGTGTAGTCAGTGGATCGAATTATGGCATCCTCACCGACGTCCACTTCATTCATAGCAGTCATCCAAACATCATCGATCGATTGTGGTGGCACAAGTGGCACAGGATTTCTTTATTGTAGTTTGTGTAATGATATCGGTGATCCAAGTGCCTCAAGGCAATTGATGCCTCACATAGTAAGTTGATATCCCAATTAAATTGGAATTCTTTGAAAGTAGGGATGCAAGTAGGAATGATAAATCTGTTGTCAGATGTAATGACCTGATTCTGATGATTTAGTAAGTTTGGTTTACTTAGGCGTAGCGGTGCACTCTCTAGCCCCCATTGCGCAACACTAATTTAGAACAAAGATTAGGCGAAGCATAACGCAGCCTGAACGCGAGCATGCATTACATCAAGCAGAATTTCAGTAGCAATTTTTGCCAATGAAAGGGAAATTGCAAAATGACAAAACACAACATCTACAGGTAGGAACGATGAATATGAACAAGTTTTCTTCTATGACAATCATTGACAGGATGCACATTGTTTACATAGCATCTATCTCTATAATTTATCCTGCTCACATGTTATGATATCTGATTACTCCACCTGTGTGTATTCTTGTTATCTCTGACGCTGATTGTCGAAGTTATGACGTCTGCATCAGGATGTATCAATTCCTGAACTTTTCTACGGCGGTCATTCACGCCGATCCTCAGTCTTATTTTTTCTGTGGCTGTAAAGCCATTCCACATGAAATAAGAAGACTTGTCTGACATCCAGAGCCGCTAATACTTAAAGGTGGTCGCACTGCCATTTCAAGTAATTTAGTAATTTCAAGCTGTCATCACTGTGAACACGAATGACTTTGTTGACCTCTTGGCATTGTTATTAATTGTCTCAATTTTATTTGTCGATAGGACATGATGTGGCCATAAAAATCCTCAGTTTTGCTGTAAACTGACATTTCATTGTGAAATCGTGCTGATTCTCAAGGTCACGGATATAAATGTGGCCTTCATCTATAAAATCAAGAAGTCGAAAAGGCAAACTTTAGAGAAAGCAGTGATTTATCGATATTATAGAAGGAGTCTCGAGATTAAATTTCAAGTATTGATCTAAGCATGAGGTAGAATATCGAAAAAAAACTCATCATAAGGAGATTCATACTTCAAACAAGCTCGATATCGACAAGGAAAGGTGTCCAGAAATTGAGTTCAAACAAAGTAGTCGTAAGTCAACAGCAGATCTCCATGAGCAATCATTGATGTTTGCATATTATTCCTTCCGGTGATTTCTTGTTTGTCTCTACTAACAGATTTGGGAATGTGAAAAAGAATCGATTAGAGCCACTGACTTATCCGACAACCATCTCATTATGGGTAGGAAATGGAGAGGACAAACAACAGGTTCTCTGGATACAGCCTGGGCATTTCATATTTGTCAATGTAGCCTCAATTTTTAAAATACGCGAAAAGTACTGGACATGTTTTTCAAAGTAAATGACAAGACCTGGAATGGGCGATGTTCTGCGCAGACCATGAAGAGTTGAAAGAATAAATTCGCCATCAAAGCTTCCATTTCCTTCTTTGTAGGTCGGACCTGAACCTGATGCTTCGCACACCTCCAATTCGATAGCCGACTTCTCTCGTTGACTTTCGAAGTGGCCGAGCGGCTTCAGTTAGACCGCTCCAATGTCTACTTGCGCTCCTTCTCACCCATCCGCCGCTACTGCTCTTGTACAACCTCCCTCCCAACATGCGAACCCCCTCCTCGCCGCCTACGCTCCGCCGCCGCCGGGAGCCACAGGAAAGTCTCCACCATGCTCCCCTTGGAGCTGTCCTCAACCGTTTGAGAATCTCAACGCACAAGGCTTACCGATGACGTCTGGGCCGCAGGTGTCTGGCGAGGCTGAGGTCATGGGAAACCTCAATAACGGCACTCAGGAGCCGATCGCAGGAGGCGCTACTGCTGGAGGTACAGGAAAGAAAAAGGGTAGACCGAAAATGACGGATAAATTTGATGGTCTCACTGAGGAAGAGGTAGCGCAGAAGAGCCTCCCGGACTATCTGAAGGAGAATCTGGATATCGTTGTGGTGAGTTTTTGATCACTTTCTAATGAAGCAGATTGAAATCTAACAGCTGTGTTACAGAGACTTACTAACATGCGGAATGAGGTCATAGGAATTTCTCTTAGAACATAAGAGCATAGAAGTTGGTTTCATCACTGTCTGGAAATCGCTATTTTGGGCTAGTCTTAAATGAGTGAAAATGCCAGATATTTCAGATGAATTGCTCTAGTTTGTTAATTTTCATAATTTCACTTGCATCATGCATCCTTGACTTTGGCAGTATTTAGCTCCATGCTGCCGTGTTATGTATTTGGCAAGAAATGTTTATCTCTTAATGAATGAACATATCAGAGATCACAGTCACAGCCATGCAAGCAGATGTTCACCTGGTCGGACTTGAATTTTCAATTCTCCACATTATGCAGACATGCTGCTGGAATCAACTAGATCTCAGTCACACAGGAACGTCATGCTTCTAGAAAATCAAGGATTGAATAACATTGAAGATCTTAAATCTTTTATCATCGTGAATGAATTACACGATTGATACATGCATTTTTATCGCGGTTCAGGGGTTTTGGAATTTCCTCTGATAATAACATCAAAATCTAGCTTCGCACTTGTGACGACCTTGTGTAGTACGAATTCAATTTCTGTAATATATTTCCCATCTTAGTTTGCGGTTTCTCACATCGCAGCATAGACTAAATCAGGGTTGTCATCATACATAATTCATAGGCCTCGAATTCGTAGTCCAACATCCGTCAAACTTCCTGTATTTGAGTAATTGAAAGTCTATGGCTGATTTGTTTGTCTGGCCTTACTGAATAATTCGCAGATTATGCAGTGATTGGTTGACGCATTATACGCGTCTTAATGCTGTATGTTGGACGAGTTCTGACAAAACTTTCAATTGGTTTAATTTGGGCTATAGTATCGGCATCCTCTTTCTACCGCGTCAGACTGAACTTCTCTTGAAATTTGCCGCTAACGTAGCAGGCTTCGGAAGCCTGGTGAGTGACCGCTTTGTCAATTGGATGAGATACAATGAACTAGTCCATCATCCGTTTTGAAAATTCTACAGTATGTATTCGATGGATTAATTATGTATCAAAAACTCATTGTGAACGCAAATTCACTCGCAGACAAATTACAAGGATTTTTGTCTTTCAATTATCTTTTAGCTGTGTTCTTTGAGAAATTGATGTTTTATCATATATTCAACATACCTGTTTTCATTATATTTTTTACCAAGGGCATTTACCCGTACGAAATTTTTTTGGAAAACATTAATGAAAAATATAATGAAACATTACATGAAACAGTATAATGAAACCACTAATGAAACATTAATGTTTTGTCTACGGAAATTTAGCCATTTCATTAGTATTTTCATTAATGTTTCATGTAATGTTTCATTAGTATTTCCATTAGTATTTCATTAGCATTTACATTACATGGAGCATGCGCATGGTTCATTAATGTTCCCAATACTGTTTCATTAATGTTCCCAATACTGTTTCATTAATGTTTCCAGTACTGTTTCATTAATGCTCACAGCACTGTTTCATTAGTGTTCCCAGTACTGTTTCATTAATGCTCACAGTACTGTTTCATTAATGCTCACAGTACTGTTTCATTAATGTTCCCAGTACTGTTTCATTAATGCTCACAGTACTGCTTCATTAATGTTCCCAGTACTGTTTCATTAATTCTCACAGTGCTGTTTCATTAATGCTCACAGTACTGTTTCATTAATGCTCACAGTACTGCTTCATTAATGCTCACAGTGCTGTTTCATTAATGCTCACAGTACTGTTTCATTAATGCTCACAGTACTGTTTCATTAATGTTCCCAGTACTGTTTCATTAATTCTCACAGTGCTGTTTCATTAGTGTGCCTAGTACTGCTTCAACGTTGTCCCTAATGCTATTTCATAAATGTTCTTAGTTATGTTTCATTAATGCTCCCCGGTACTTTCATTTGTGGTCTGCGATAATGCACCATAATTATTTCTAGAATGATCCTACATTATATAATGTGTCATTATTAACAAAAGAATACCATCATCAAGTTTGTATGACACTTTAAATTCCAAAGAACATGTATCTGCTTATCTAGCTAACACTATCTATCTACTAGTCTCTAAAAGAGTTACCCATTACAAATACAGACAGCATGCGTCCAATGTTCACACAATTCCTCGGTTGCCGGTTCTTCCAAGTCTCTTAATGTCGACTTTGATGTTGCTGAAAAGAAGACGGAACCTTTTTAAATACGCATTTTTGGTAAATCACTGGTATGACGATCATGCGTTTAAATGCTGTGACGAAGTGCTTTTGAACTAAAATTGAAATTTGAATTTCTTCCAAAAAATCCATTTGATATTCGATATCAGATAGGATGAAAACCTACAACTGGTACATGTATGTGCATGTTCCTACATTAGCACGCACAAATGTAATCACATACACATACATCACAATCACATACACATACATCACAATCACATACATTTACGAATTTATTTCAGTTTATTGTAGAGGTAAAAAATTGGGCCATTAATTCTCGGTATCCAAATTTGCATATTTTTGTTCAATTACTTTTGATTTTAGGCCGACCGGAAACTACAATTTTGTTCTAGTGATCATATTAAATGTTAGTATTATTTGCAATAGTGTTTTCTATTTATGATATTTTGTCACATTTCTGTGTGCCAATGACACATTACTTCAGCTATAACTAAGTGCACTATGCGGTGTGTAGGTCTGCATGTGAACTACAGTAGGCCTACATGCATGCATGTTTTCAATGCACGTTGCTATTTGTCAACAGGTTCACAATTTAAAAGTAATTTTCAATTGATGTAAAAGTCTATTCCCATTAAGCCAGCTACAGAAAAACAGAAGAAAGCACGTTTAACTGCTTTGGTATTGAGCTAGTAGAATCATAATTTGATACCTATAAGCATTACTTGAACATACCATACGGTTACTTACATTTGATATGTTATGAGAATCATCACTAACTGATTGCTTAAAGGCTTCTAGAGCAATGGTATCTGACAGAGAATTCACTATTATCACCTTACCAACATACAGGCAGCATTCAATGCATGAATTCATGGTATGTTAGTAATTGTGATTTGACTTTTTTTAAATTTATTTATCTGTCCGGACAAATTTATATAGCGCTGTACCCAAAAAGGCTCACAGCATTAAAACGAACAGTGAAGTCACAAATTATATAAAGTTATCATAAAATAGAAGAAAAAGTGTTAATGAGCAAACATTTCTTCAGGCGATGCTGCGCGCTAAATATTCAAGGTCATTCGTGTTCGTGTGAACGATCTGAAATCGCTAATTTGAATTATATGCGCATAAAATAAACTGCTTGTAAATTAATGTTGTTAATTAATCTAATTATAAATACAAAACTGCAGCCACGCTACTGTACTATAATAGTAAAAGCATTATAACTGCTTACCATTTTCCTTTCGTAATTCCTTGATCTTTCGCGTCACTTCGTTTTCTTTTCACTCTGTATGCGGTTTGTCAGATATCTTGTTACATTCTGGATCTTGTGTCACATTGTTTGAAAAAATTGTAAGAAGTCATTACACTTTTTCGTAGCAACTTCAAAGTTTCTAGACTTTCCTCTGCTGTTTTTCGACAATGACGGGATTAGACGCGACTGTGTATGATATAGCGATGAGACGACAACGACGAGGCGAAAAGGTCACTATGAAATTCTGAATTACGTCCAGCGAATTGATGAAATGGTCCGTGTTTCCGCGTTGCATGTCGATTACCCAATAGAGACGATAGCATTAAACTTCGAGGAAAGTCTATAAATGCGCATAGGAAGAAACTCACGGCTCACGCGTTATCGTGACATGACGTCACTGCGGTGACACACAATAGGGAAGCATGAATAATCCAAGGCAAGGATTCTAAATATAGAATGGTACATTAATGTTTCATTAATGAAACATTACATGAAATCATGGCAGTTTTCATTAATGAACTTTACATTAATGTTTCATTAATGAAACATTACATGAAACCATTGCAGTTTTCATTAATGAACTTTACATTAATGTTTCATTAATGAAACATTACATGAAACCATTGCAGTTTTCATTAATGAAACATTACATGAAACCATGGCAGTTTTCATTAATGAACTTTATATTAATGTTTCATTAATGAAACATTACATGAAACCATGGCAGTTTTCATTAATGAACTTTACATTAATGTTTCATTAATGAAACATTACATGAAATCATGGCAGTTTTCATTAATGAACTTTACATTAATGTTTCATTAATGAAACATTACATGAAATCATGGCAGTTTTCATTAATGAACCTTACATTAATGTTTCATTAGATGAACCATTAGTATTTTCATTAATGCTTTATCATGAAATGGTGAAATTTCATTAGTCATTAATGAAACATTACATGTTCATTACATGAAACATTAATGAATTGCAAAATTATTTTCGTACGGGTAGTTATTCAGCGAATCAGATTTGTGATCGGGAAATCAAATGTTGCTTTCTTGCGCACTTCTGTCGTATTATACATGAATAAAATGTCAACACGCTGTCTCTATCATGATATGAATTGATTTGAATCCGTGAAAAGTAATGACGCACGAATTAGAAGCAGGAATTTTGATACGACCACTTTGCACCATCAGTTGATTTGAGTATAGAATTGCCACAGGATATTTCAATTCAATTTCTTTGCATTTAGTCAAAGAGTTGCATTTAGAGAATTTCTGCGAATTGAATTCTGTAATGTCGCAGTCTCGCGTTATTTCACTTGAATAGCATCTGCTAAGTAAGAGGTTTCTCTAATTTGTGTGAAATGTGCGACGTCCTCTCCTTAATATCTAAAATCAATTTTCTAACAGATACTCTGCCTGTGTAAAATGAAGGATCTTCCGTCGCATTGAATTCGCATTGTAGATGTTATTGCTTCATTAACTTAATTTCGTTCTCTCGAAACTAGATGTGCTCAAATACTGTCAATGCCTGGTGGAAAACTCCTATCAATCTCTGCTGTGACCTCTGATTTGATTCCTGTAATGTGCTTTATTAATCTTGCTTTGTTTCATCTTCATGTAACACCGGCCTCAGCCATTGCTGCTAGCTAAGCAGCGCGCACTTTCCATTGTACATATCGGGGTTGTAAAAGAAAAAAGTCCTAAGTGACATTTTCGGAGAATGGGCTAAATGCATAGTGTGATACTGTGGATTACCGCGGAACTTTTGGCAAAACATCCTAAGTACAGAAGAAAGCAATCACCATTGTGAAAAGAAGAAAAATAGTCCTAAGTACATCGATGAAAATTTGTTAAATGGAAAAGAGTCCCATGTACACATTGTCACTTAGGACTTTTTTTCTTTTATACCCTCGAACAGCCGCGGTTCTGTATCGGACTGATGTCTGAAGTCATCTTAAATAAGTTAAGAGGCCTAATTGTCAACTATTGTCTTTATAATTCAAATACAGTCAACCTCAAAAGTCGAGCTCATTTCCTATTTAAAATTACTTTCCCCTACCTAGGTTGCTTATCAAAACTGTTTCTAAGTCATAATGTTTATTGTCAAAAACTTGTTGACAAACACTGAGAAGTTTTTCTTTCCAGTCCTCTAGACAACAAAACAGAGTGGAACTAACCAAGTATGCCAACAGTAGCTATAAAGAAAAACTAAAAAGATATATTATGATAATGAATTGTGAGCTATTTAGCTATTAAATAATAAACTAAGGAACTACGATAATCAATGCACTGGGGCATATTTGTGTATTTGTTAGATATCGATATTGACATCTATCATATCTCAACTGATAAGGCCAGATCAACGAAGCATATTTTGAAATAATTTATTGATTTTTGTGCGTGGAAAGACTGAAAAATGATATTATTTCATGAATTTAATTTATAGGAAAATGATATCAAAGTCTTTCTTTACCAAATCAATCGAAATTCGTCTAAACAATAAGGCTAAAAACGTGAGGCATGAAAGTTGCCATCTGTGCAACCTACTGAGCAATTACTATAAGTATAATGACTAGGGCATTTTTTTATGACATGTCATATTATTAGGGTAAGGTAATATTGTCATATTTTCTGTGTCTGATCACAATTAGTCATATTTTGGTCATTGTTTTGTAGTTTTAGACTCTTATAGTTGCCGGGAAGGAGATAGAAAATAACCGATGCTTCAAGAATGACGCAATGTTGGTCTTCTCGACAGCGCGATGCAGTCTGATGACAGTTCCAATGCATGCATTACTTCAAATATGAATGTTACCGGCTGCGCCAGGATTGGCACGTTTGTCGTCTGCCTTTCCTTGCCAGCCAACTACTGCTTCGGTAGAGCGTTCTTCTCCATGTTGAAGAAGATGCTATGCAAAGACACACCTCAATCATTAATAAATGTAGTACAGCTGGTTTGTGCAACAAGCTGCAAATCAGTATATTTTGGTAGAAGCATGAATTAAATCGCTTTATTTGTCGTAATTTTAACTTTTAAACTTTTTTCTTGAAAATGGAAACATAATTTTTGCTGTTTTTTAAGATTTTTAAATCTTACTAAATTACGATTTGAGATTTGTAAGTCATATCTTGGTCACATTTTCAGTTTTTAGGTTAAATTTGGTTATACTTTAAGCTTATTTAGGTCATATTAACTCGATTTTTGGGTCATAAAAAGTTGCCCTAGGAATGACCGTTTTATTATTTATCAATTTATTTGTAAAAAAAATGCATGGAATTTTACACTGGCAAAAGTAGTCTCTCTCCTGATAGCATTAACACGAATTAAAAACGTTAAATAGCATTAACAAAGTCAGTGCCCTTTCTGATCACTTGTTGCAGAAACATCAAGATCACGGTCTTTTGATGTAGAAATCATTAACAAATGTAGAGATCTTGATGATGATCGGAATCTCCTCAAATGAGAACTTTGGAACCTAGACTTAATGAGAAGGTTCAAATAACTGATTTCTATTCGATTTGTTCAATCTGTGTCATGAAATTGTATATAAGCTTATTCTGTTCGTGTGCGCATGCTCATGTTTTGAATTTTCTGCCTTGACAAACGACGAACGCTGTAAACGTCGGTCATACATGGTGACCTTATTTTTTTTGCCTGGAGATGCCTGTGTCACTCAAAATATATCATTTTCGCATTATGATGCTACGCATCTCCTGCTCACGCCTTTCTTGTAAATGATGAACACCAATCAGCCGACGATTGATGGTCGGGAAAGTCGCGAAAAGATGTCCTACATAACAGAAGAAGAGAAGTTGACACTTGTCCAGCGGTTGTTCCACAATCAAGGGGATCTTAGAGCAATCTAGGGTAATTTTTGTGTAAATTTGTTGTTGGTATTCCTTGTATGGGTGCATCGAGGCGGCCAGTTTCGAACTGAAGACCCTCTGAACAATTGCGCATTAGCTTAATCGCCAAAATAACAAAATTTGTATGATCCGTGCAACATAACAAAGTTTTGAGGTGACTTCATTAACGTTTGCTCTCAACACGTGTGCTGAAATGTTCCGTAATAAAAGTCACTGCAAGTGAACTTGAATAGTGTCTTTCGGGAATTTTATTTTAATTTCTTATTGTTCATCTGAGGTAATCGCTAGCTGTGATTGAGACTATTATGAAATCTGAAGTCTGTCAAATGACCAAGAAATTCTTCCGCTCTTTCAATACGGATTGCGTAGAAAGAATTCAAGCACCAAGGAATAAACGTTGTGATCTCGTAATTTCTCTCTCACTCTCTATACGTCATTAAATATCAACTATGTTCGTAATCACCTCTTACTTGCAGTCAAGAGGTTAGTTACATGAACTGAAAATAATGATGTGTACATAAACATCTACAGAGTGAGACTTCATTTTCTTCACAAAAATCACAACCTAAAAGGACGATTAGATTTCGCTTATGAATGAAGCGCATGGGGAACTCACAGCATTGTATTCCGTCCTATTCTTCGTTTCTGATAGATCATCGTTGACATTATGTAAGCATCCTATCACATTGCGTCAGAAATATTGTTTGAGAGAGATGCAGGTGATCAGTCACCTATTGAATGTGTTATTAAAAACTGCTAGATGTGTTTTGGGCATCCTGTGTGAGGTACCAATGCTTGAATGTCCATTTCCATAATTATAATGCCAGTGAGAGCTTTTCTGCTTGACTACTCAAGCTTATCCATCGTGAAAGTGAGAGATAACTTGCAGATAGTACCTCGTGCAGAAAATTATAATACTGATTCTGTATGAATAGTTCTGTCTCTGCATTTGACAGCAACTCGCGACTGAAAAAGGCTAAAAGGAAATTCCAGCTTTGACCAATAAGTTAATGTGGTTGAATGCAATTGGACATAATTGAAAAAGATTGAAAATGACTTCATAACATGGATGTGCCAATAATTGCTTTCATCCTCCGTAATGCATCGATGACATTTTTCAGTATTTCATTGATGTCATTCTATTTTCTTATTCTGTTTGCTATTCATGTGGGCTTGTTGCTGAGCAATTCAAATGTTCCTGATTAATTCAGAGATGTAAGGAATCATCACATATCGTCGAATGAAGCATCGTTGATTCCAAAGAGTGATGAACATTGGTAAATTATTCACGTCTTGAAAATGTCTTACATAATTCGTGCCAAGTTTTTAGGAGAATTGAGACGTTGTCAGAATGCATTTGACTAGCGAGAAAAGTGCGCTCACTGGTTCTACCACTAGAAGGATTCATTTCAATTTCGCAAACTAATTGAGAGAAGAGAAAAAGGATGAGAAAAAATTCTCCTCGTGCAACAGATGTGGAATTTCATTATTTTTGCACTAAGTGTATGTAATGATTAAAAATTGATGCTTTCACTCGCGAGTTGCTGCTGCAATACATGGATGAGTGCTCAGACTTGCAGAAACTCGGATTAATATCAACCTTTAAATGGTTGTCATGGTAGCCGGTAATGACGTGTCTTATTATCTGATCAAGTGTCAAATGATGATTACTTACGCTGCTGTACTTATGAGGATTCAATTCAATCATGCAGCGACGATTGCGATGTACATTCTCCAATCGATTAATCATGGAGATTGACGTAGTAATAATTAGGAAATATGAAGTTGGAAGCCGATTTACGGATGCTGTGTGAGTCTAAAGCCGTTAGTTTAGAAAGCAATTTTTACCACAAATAGTTCGATTTTCTATCGTTGTGCCGGATGGCGGAAATCAGATTTCAAACTCATCATGGGTAGGACTTTTAATCAATTGTGTGATCTACTGCTCAGTTTCGGATACCTTCTTGTATTCAAGTCGTGCTATTCTGTATGTTCATATTGCTAAATGGTTGGTTCTAATTTATCGCTGAGGAAGTTGATTAAGATATAAAAATATAATAATATAGGTAAATATAAAATAATAAATATATATAAAATATAAAATGAACCTTGTTTATGCTCCGAAGCCCATTAGGCGAGAAGACATTATTCTATGTGCCGAATTGTTATTCATCCCACATTCATTCTTTTTGTGGTGAGTGCTTTGTAGGAATGCAGAGTGTATTTATATTAAGAGTCGTCGGTTTGACCTGTCCAAGGCTTGAACCAGGCTCTACAGTTACCGGGGAATTTAAGGCTCAAGCACTGTTCGACACACTTCCAAGCATCATATTAGGTTTGGCTGACTTCAGATCAATTTGAAAAACTCGTCTGAGGGTGTGGTATCAATATTTCCTAAATTAGTGTCTCGGCCTAGCGATTTGTCTTGAGTGTTCTAGTTTAGTGGCCCAGCGATAAGTGTTTTTGCCTAGTCTTTTAAGTGCTTGGCCTAGCGATATATTGGTGCAGATTTCGAGTCCCGACAGTATCATTGGAAGTCGTCAGTAAGGGCATCCGGACTTAAAGATCACAACGCTCCTGATAAAAGTCTGACTGTGTCAGCACCGTCCAAGCACACAGTAAAGGGGAGTAGTGACGTTAAACCATCAGTGTTTTTACTATGTACTGACGTTACAAGCTAGCAAATAATGTCACTAGCAAGAATGCCAATTAATCCATTTTCATCTACATTTTTTTACTTGTTTACGTCACTATGATAGTTAAACAGTTAACAGTATTATCAGGTTGTTGTCATCCCTGATTGTAAGTTGCGACATTCCAAAATGAAGTGCGGAGGAAGTAGGCCGGTGTATTTACTATCACACGCGCTATGATCACCTGCGAGAAAATGTATTTTTTGATTCTGCGCGTGTATGCAAACCACGAATAGGGCGCGCCCATGCATGTTAATCTGCTGTGTTAGAATCGATCTACACAGACTTGAAGAGAGCTTCCCTATTAATATATTGTATTACAGCGAAGTTGTGCGACCTTCCATCAACAAGTTGCTGGAGGGCTGGCTGTGGTCGCATGAAAACAAGGCTATCCGAACCAGGGCCGTTTTCAACTCTACAAGCCGCATGTGCAGCAATGCATAGATAATGATACAGATAGGTTAAAATCGGGTATTATCGACAGTAAAATGGTTTTCGGGCTCTCACAGCTGTATATCTTAGTTTAGACATGAAGTGTGATATCCAAGTAATCTCTTCTTATTAGGCTTTGTCAGTTCATCGATTTATTTTATGATTCTAGGTGATAGGTATGGTATACAAGCCATAATGATGTGCGCATAATATTGACACTTTGTCGAGTAATATCGACAGTCCCAAAAAGAAGCGTCAAGGCATAGTAAACTAATGATGTCCTGTATTGTAAGAAACCCAAGCTTACATATCTATTGCCTCTTTGGTTGACTGAAGAGGCGAAATTTCACAGCTGAAAACAGTCTAGACAGAAGAATCCATCTTCATCAAAGACGAAGAAGAATTCTGCACATTTTTATTGCGTTTAACGCAACGGAAAGCGATGAAATTTCGCCTTTTCAGACTATGAGATGCAACAGGTGTGCAAAATTTCGCTTCATACAGCATGTAACATTATTAGTTTATTATATTTGGTATTTTCTGACTCTTCTTTAGGGGATTATCGATGTCGCCGTGTAATGTGTCGATATTATCCGAATATTATTATGATCCAAACATCTTACTTTTCACGTAGAATCGCATGTTAAACCGATCAATCAATAAATTCGAGTAAGAAGGGATTATTTGGATGTCATAATTCTTATAAATACTGAGAGAAACAACCGTGACAGCGGTAAAACTGTTTTTTACTGTCGATCCGACATCTTCCACGCATGGTATAAATAGGCCTAATAATTCATAAGGGAATGCATTCAAATCTTGTGAAGGCAATGTTTTAATAGACAGTAAACAATAATGACAAAATACTGGTTATTTAGTCAGTATCTTTTTGAAAAAATGCTGTCGATATTAGCCGATGTTTATGCGTCGACTCCATATGACAATATAACTCAAAACAACTAAAGACTGTGACGAGGTCATTACTATTTAGTGAAACTACAATTCCCCCTATGGAATGACCAATCACTTAGCTGTCAGATGGCGCGTGAAGGAGCTGACTGAGTTGCATTGATTGGGGCAATATATTGCAGAATTCGGCGACTCAGTTCACGCTTCGATGTCTGGCAGGATGAGGCAATCAGAAACGTTCCACCAAGCTTCTGTTGTACATTTCAGAGTCAGCAACTTATTGATGCAATTTGCTGCACGCATGGATGAGTTTCTCAAGTTCTAAAGCATAATTTCTGAAAAGTGGCGAAACTGTCGATATTACCCGATTTTACCCTAATTCACCCATATCATAGTCATTTCACAGCTCACAAATTCTTTTTTATATTCAAAACTCGTGTGCAAGAGGATTTGCAATGTTACGAAATATTGTTGAACTCATGATCTTTGCACGTGCCATTGATTCATATTCTTTAGTAGATTTGGAATTTGGCGGACGATTTGAAGTTTGTTGACGTTCTTTTATCGGAGCTCTGCAATTATTCGTAAATTTCAAAAATAAGTTGTTGTAGTGAATAGATCTCAACATTGGAATCTGCTACAATGGTCAATTAAAATATTTTCGTATGAAACTTGTATGACTCGTAAACACAAGTTATTTTCAGAACCACATCTGGTCATTAAATGCCTAATTTGGGAGCCATCTTCAATGATGGTTCATCATGTAACCATGCTGTGTCTCATGAACACTAGAAACTGCCGTCTCCGGAAATTTGCAATTCACGTTGTCGACGAAACGACGGGAGACGTTCTCCAAATCAAAGAGATCGGTTTTGACGGTAAACAGTTAACGCCAAAAATTCTGAATTCCACTTTTTTGTTTGAGGCCTATCGTTGTTATTGAAAGAAGAATAAATGCTCAGACAGTACTTCGGCGTCCAGTACCTTTACCGGTCGATCAAAATAGGTGGGGATTTTCCCATCGACCTTTGACGGTGTGGAACATAGACAGGTAGTGATTTACAGGTAGTGATACGAGAATTACTTGTATGAAATGTGGAGAGATAGCCATTGTAGTAACTAACACTAGTTTTAATTGATATAATATTTATGAATATAATGAAGAGTTTTATATATAACTGAAAAGGAGATGGAATGTAAAGAAAAAGAAAGTGGAGAAAGATATCTGGGTATGTCTTTTTAACTGTTTGTAAATAAGTAGGCTGAAAATAGAAATACTGAAGATAATAGATGATTAAAGACCAAGATAACATAGCAGACAAATTCTTTCTAACTATCTCTCCGTGGAGCTAAGAAGGAGCTTATTGACAGCCTTCCTCGAATGCTTCAACATCAACTGATGATGGAAATACATCCAGCTAGAGGAAGATTCTTCCATAAACCTCGTTATATGAAGAAAGATCCCTTGATATGCCCACGCCTCAACAGCGAAAATTAGTAACAAAGTATGGATTTCCGCAGTCACTTCCTCCTATTCGTCTTCCAAGAGAACATCGACGGGGATCTTTAATCTTTGATAGTGCAGAATTTTGTGATACCATCGGAGAAGAATACGAATCAGTCTCAACGTTATGGAATTCACCCATTGTCACTCATTCAGTATAAATGATAGCTAATAAGTATGATTGCAATGTCTGTTGATGTGAAAACACGTCAACTGCTTATGTGCTTGGTGCATCAAGCAATATTTTGGAAAAAGCTCGATCAGCGATGGAACTGGGTCATTTGGGTTACACTCTGGCTCCGGGTCAAAGGCACCATTCGCTGACTCATGCAGTAACCGGACTTTTTGGGGGGGGGTTTAGTGCATTTGTAGTCATGCAGTGAGCTTGAAGCTAAATTGAAAAATCGAATGAATTATCCGTTGTCCTAAATCTTGACTTGTAAATCACAGGATGATTGAAAAATTGGCTATTAATTATAGTTCACTGGCGTTTGTTGTAGAGTAGCGCAGGTCGTATTGTCGGCACGATTAGGAACGAGGCGTCATGAGCAGAGTTGGAAAAGTCGGAGTTTGAATTAATTCCGATCCGGAATTAATTCCATTTTTCGTCGGAATTGGAATTGGAATCGATTAAATCTGCTGGAATTGGAATTGGAATTGACCTTGATAAACCTCAATTCCACTTTTTCGATAGATCTGTGATAAATCTACTTGTACAAAAATTGAAATCACAGTACTCGGCCGCTGTGCTAACTGCACGCAGAGATAAGAAAGAGATAGATCGACAGAGGTAGCTTTATTCTATTGTTGAATAAAGGGTGTTTTTTGTGACTTCGATGGGCCTACAGCCCGGACAATGTTATTTCAGCGATTAGGCAGACAATGAAAAGACAATCATCTTCGTTCAATCTGTTATTTAGTTATTTATCATGTAAGATAATGAATCAAAATAAAGCAATTGTTGAATTTAGTTCTTGATAGGATAAACACAAAAATTGGAGATTAACTTAATTGTTGTACACACGAAAAACAATTAGCTCGGAAAGAGCAAAATTATCGCTGCATTAAAGGGCATCAACCCTGTCAGTTCAAATCATAATATAGACAGTGTCAACAAATTATTCTAATAATTAATTATTCAATTACAGGAACTATTATTCAACTTCTAATCACAACAATTAACAATATTAATTTTAAAGACTATAGTTATATAGATGCGATACGCAGCGATAAAAGAAAACTTTACACTTACAGTTCACTTCTTAATGTTGAATTCACTTCAATTCGATCGGACTCACTTATGCCAAAATAATATCATAAATATCAGTGTCACTCATACCGTCAATCTTCAATCGCGCTCGCTGATGTGTTGCCGTATACGCTGCTGTGTTGTTGTTCGCTGGCGGGCAGTTGTTGTTGTCACTTCTGTAGTTAAGTTGCACCGCGAGAGCCCGGAGTTCTTCTAACAGCTACTGAAGATGTCGTATGTGTTGTTGGTAGTTGTTGTTGTGTCAATTTCTCATCGTTTCTAATTTATACAAATTTTTGAGACTTGATGATAAAACCACTTTCTTTTGAAAATTGAAGGAGTTTCCTTTAATCTCTGCTCTTTAGCTTTCGACGCGACCACACTTCGTTCTTATCACGGAATTTTTAATCTCCTTTTTTAACATAGATCATTAATCAGTTTTCATGATATCATTTTTATCGTCGTTTTTTCTTTCATCAACAATCACGTTATACGCACATTGAATTTCTTTCTTCTGTCAGTTTATTAACAGATTTATTCGCTCGCATCTAATCTCTCTCTCTCACTCAGCGTTTGATTATTTGCTGACCGTTAATTTCTTTTCGTTTTTTCACGAGATATTGAATATCTCGTTTATGAAACGAAAATGGCGTAGGCTGACCGGTTACATATATACATGTACACAAGAAATATGAACTATGAACATGAAAGCGCACATAGGAACGACGCATGGAACGGCACACAGGAACAACAAGGTTGGGTCCAATCTTGGGTACCCCCAAGATTGGACCCAAGAGTGGCTATTTCTCTAGTGAAGTTGAACAGCAATTTCCAAAACATGTTCTAAAAATGATCTAAAATTGCATGAAGATATTTTGAATCATGCCATATTGTACATATTGCTATCCAATTGATATATATCTAATGTTCATATTAATTACTATTTATTACATGAATTTGTTATTGCGGAATTGATGCCATATTAATATTCAGCTAAAAGTTTTACTTATCGGCATAGGTTATCTCTGAGCTTAATATCATCAACCCTGTTTACGTGTACAGCCTAATAATCACCTAATTAGAACAACAACATACATGACTAAGCTACATTCCTTACAACGTGTCTGATCGAAAAACGAAACACACATAACATAGGCCTCGTATAAGATGAAAAGAGCACAAATGCAGATACAACGATATTTTTACTAATCGCAAGAAGCAATTATCAAAGAATGTCACTGCATTAAATGATACCGATATATTTCTATTTCTAATACATAGTGGAATAAACAATATAGGCCGAAGTTTTTAACTTTCAAGGCATGAGGCTATATGAAGAAAGTTATCTACGAATTGTTATAGGATACCACTTAACAGCATAAGCGTTATACAGGCATTGGTTTAATGCATTGCATTTTTTCTTGTATTATTTGTTTTATTTCACACAAAATGATATATACAAAATTCTGTCTAACAATATGCATTACATCTTGTTTAATGGATTAAATTAATAAGAAAGCCATAGGCTAGGCATAGTTAAAAAAAGATAATTAATTAAACAAACTATCAGATAGACATTTACGGTAGGTCTATATCAAAGTTGATGATAGCACAGTTTTATCATAGAAAAACCAATCTTGTGGTTGAAGTAGGTTACATATTTACATGTACATACATGTAAGCTTACATGTAGATGACTTGCTATGACATGATGTGGTCATAGGCAGAATTTTTCCAAGAAAACCGCAAGTCATTCATGGCCAATTTCATTACTCTTGGTTTCTCACTCTTGGGGTGGTACCCAAGCTCTTGGGGCCGCACCCCAAGACTACCCAAAACCCAAGAGTGAACCCAAGACCCAACCTTGGGAACAACGAGGATAGGATAAGGGCACATGGGTTAGATTGAAACGAACAGACGTTAGATACATTAACATAAGACACTATACGCGACATGCAATTATCGGAATTGAATCTTATTATGGAATTGGAATTGAATTGAACTGTTTCGACTGGAATTGGAATTGGATTTGGAATTGAAATTTCTGCTCCGGAATTGGAATTGGAATTAAAAAATTTCAGTGGAATTTTTCCAGCTCTGCTCATGAGGTTGCGGACTCCTCAAAGCCGGTAGTGCAGTCCCAGGACAATCATAGAGTCTGGGAGACCACTAAGTAGAGAACGTCTGTTTATTCTTTTTATACAAGACACTTGCGTGTAAAGTGTATCTCGGTATTTGACAGGAGATGTACGAGTAGTTATATTTCAGCTCTATTGCATCAGTAGGGGTTTATCGAATTCTACAGGTCAATGCGGTGAGACGTTAAAGTCGGTCTGCTGAGTTTCGTTCGTACGATAATTGGGAATTGTCTGAAAATTATTTTCTGAGAGCCATTTCCTTCTGCGGCGGCGTGAGCTGCTAGGAGGGTTACTCGTGGTGATTCTTTATGACTACGAAGTCTTCTTAAAACTCATAGGATGCTGCTGGTTTACATAACTTGATGTTCAACATTCATTATTCAGCAAATATGCCGGTAATTAGGCAGATCTAGAATACAACAAAATGTAGATTTCGAGTGCTCCATCGTTACTCGATACTGTCTGATATTATAGATTCATTTCAAGCAGCGATACATTTCAGCTTGTATCAGTATTTATTGTCAGACAAGTAAGGCTGTTACTCGTCGTTCTCAGCCTAATGACAGCTGCAGATAGTACGAGCATCAGAAGATTGTTCGCTGTTTAAGAACAGCAAATATCAAACAATACTGCCTCTTTTCGAAATATTTCACTTGAAATGATGTTCAAATTATTTTTCATGCTGACCATGGTAAGGCATGTTATCAAGTAGCCTCCATTAGTTTGTTCGAAGTTCTTCAGTCAACAGCTCTGATGACCAGTGAATGACTCTGAATTATTGCGACTTGTATGAAGATAAATTCTACCAGATCAATAAAAAGTCAATAAGTCTTGATATTCTGTTCAGCTCTTATTATAATCCATGGAATTAATCATTTAGTAACGATCAATAAAATTGTTTCATCTGAATTATTGCCAACGCGCTAGGACAAATGATTTAACTTGCTTAATGACATCTGACAGCGATCTATACTTGAACCCACCCTGTTACAAACAGTATTTGTATCAGATAAAGGCAGGTTGTAACAACTTGAACTTCGCTTTCGCCGATTATTTGTGGCGGGAAATTTCTCTGACGATAAATCTGTTACATTGGTTAATTTACTCATTGATAACATGTTTCTATTTACAGTTGCCCTTCAAGTCTGATTTGACTCTACCAACTGGCTATTGATTTTTACCAATTTCGTGCACCATAATGAGGATTAGTTTGAAGTCGATACATAATTGAAAATTCTGAATATTTCTGTATAAGGATTTATCTGTCTGTCACCGATTTATGAACGTCTAGTATCACCACGTTCATTTGAAGCTTGTCCCTTCAGCTTAGGCGATAGCTGCTCAGTTGGTTGGGGCCGCTCTTCGGCACGGAAGCAAGTCCAGGGTTCGAATCTGTCCGCCTTGGGAGGTCACACCGCTCTCGAACTCGTTAAATAGCTAGGTGGAAGCTGTCTGAATGTGAAGCTCTCTGGTATGGCTTCATACCTTGAGTGTACGAAGGATGAGTGAAGCAGGTTAACTTTGAACAATTCCCGGTTTAATAACCGGAGAACGTACTTATTCTGGTGAACCAAATTCCGATAATCTTCATTTATCAATGAATCTCTGAATGACCTATTCTTCTTCGTTTTTTCATGACATTGTCACCTTCCTCCATCCTCTCGTTTATTCGTTACTTTGATGATATAAATGGTTATCCCGAATGATCTATTGCAATTTGGAATCCGAGCTGCATTCGGACTGACTGATCATAGGAGAGTTGAGGCCAAATACTTCAATTTTGTTCTAGTCTTTATCATTCTATGTGTCAAGGTCACATGCTATTCCCTTAATTAAATAAAGTTTTCCCGTATTTTGTGCATTTCAGTATTTGAGATTTTCAAAATCCTTTGAAAGCTTTGAAATATAGTAAATCTAAATTTACTTGAACCTTTTCTTAACTTAGAACTTCGCAATTCCTCTTGAGTAACTTAAAATCCTCATATGTGAAACAGCAGGCAGGGTTTAGCGGGAAATCCCGTGCTTACCGCCTTTCGTGTTAAAAAATCTTTTAGAATTACGTCATCCTTTCTGAAGAAAGTTCGTCTCCAAATCACACAATTAATATAGAAAAGTCATTAGTAGCCTTAAGTGCAAATTATTGAACTGATTTACATGCGCTTCCTATTCTATGTACGTTGTTAGAGGCATATTGGAGGTGCAGCATCTCATTCGAAGACCAGGTTAGCGTCATTTCATGTCTCGTTCTAACTATATGTATTGCTAATTGCATGTGTATAACATAAGCTTACCAACGTTCCACGTCTCCTGGACATTGGCAATCATGGACTTCCATCTTCTCTCCTGCGTAGTTCCTTGCATTTGCAGTTCTGACAATCCACTGATCTTTACCATTCTATCCCCGCATTTCTCTCAGTCGTCTTCTATCTTTGTTTCCTTCAAACATTCCTTTTGAATGTTTGAGTGAGCTATCTCTTGATGATCAAAATTGGTGTTATTTGTTAAAGTCAACACCTGAATAACATTAATCTATCTCAACGAATTTGTTTGCTTCTATTCGATGCAGGCGAGATGAAATATATAAAAAATCGAAGAAAGCGAAATCTGTTTTGTGTACTTTTGTTTTGTCGGGAAAATATTGAATATTATTGTACACAAATTTCTCATTCATTGCATTTAGGAAGGAGTTTTTGCCTCAGAAAATAATAGACCTAGTCCATTTGCCAAAGCGATTTAATGATGAAGAAAATTCTTCTCTATTTTCGTCATTATACGCCTCAAAAATTCTCTCCAAGACTCATCAGAAGAACGATAATTCCTTTCTTTCCTTCCTACCCGATGTACCGTGACATCGAGGAATCGTTCCCTTCGGGACATTATATTTCATTGCGTATAGATACAGGCTGCGCGTGTCGCCAACATACATCGAATAATGAAAAAAGTGATCATTTAAATAAAATTGCTATCAATATTGAGACGCTTCAGGAAATTAAAATAAACTGCTATTATATTATCAGCTGTATGTAGTGTGTTAATTTTGAAGATGATCATCGTGTTAATGTACTTTCAATTTCTCTTCTGGCTCTAACTAATTTTACACCCTCACCTCAATGTGATTGTATTAGATAAATCATAATCAAAGTCAACGATATTGCTGGCACCTTAGAGTGTCCCTATAAAGTCGCAACCCAACTTGAATTTCTATTATTAGAATGTTGATGAAAAATTCTTTAGTGATATCCTATTCAGCATAGCATTCCTGATGTGTTTATTTAGTGGAAATATTGTTATTGTGGTAAGTAGAGAACGTTGTAGTATGTCGGTTGATTCATGAAGCAAGAATAGTTATCACGTCCTTGCTGTATCGCCTATAATGTATTCATTCGTCGAAGAATTCGTCTTTTTAAATGGTTTAATTTTCAACGCGCTTCATTCATTAGTTATCTGTCACAATAAATAAATCAACCTTTGCTATATTTAAACCAACTTGCTACATTTTAATAGTGAAGGATTGTGGAGTTCCAGTTCGCTTGGGTGCACATTAGAGAGATGTGCACAAACTTGAAAAATTTCTGCACTGAATACTTGTCGGCGTACAAGTTGCGTTTTGTTTTCAAATATGCTCGTCAGTGTGACTTCGAAAGAGTTTTTTTGACGCTTTTACGTCACTACTCCCCATCCTTGGGGCTTGGACGGTGCTGACAGACTTATGGAGCGTTGTAGTGCTTTTAGTCCGGATGCCCTTCCTGCCGACTACCAATGTCACCTTCGGGCTCGACCTCTGGACCAAAAGATCGCTAGGCCAAGCACTTAACCACTGTGCCACGGAGAGCACAAATCAGATGATTACAAAGCTCATGTCTAGATTGTGATAATTGGCATTCTGGAATCTTCTATGATTATCAGCCACACTGCGAATCCGGGATAAAAGATTGAAAAGTGGTTGAGCAGTCCATCTGATTGTTCAGTCAATATATGATACACTATTACTCACTCACTCACTCCACGGTTTACCGTCTTCTTTTCCTCGTGTTGCAAGGGTTGGACGTCCGCAAATGTCGATTTGGCTTGATGGCATTTCTCCACACCGTCCGATCCGAAGGGTCGACGGAGGATAGATTCCATTTTCGAATATCTTCTTTGATGTTGTCAAGCCAACGTTTCTTTGGTCGGCCTCGTGGATTCTTTCCTGAGAGTTCGATGGTCTGAACTTTCTTAGGCCAGTCGGCTTCATCCATGCGTTGTACATGTCCGTACCAACGTAGTCTTCTCCAGCGCACACTATCTTCAAGTCGATGAATACCAAGCCTAGACCTTAGCTCATCCATAGGAACTCGATCAGATAGGCGCTTGGAGCAGATCCACCGCACCATTGCGTTGTCATTACGGCACAATCGGTTTTGCTCCTCGATGTTGATTGGCCATGTCTCGGTTGCATACAACAGAACACTTCTCACACACATGGAGTAGACATGACCTCGGCTGCTGAAGGGGATGTCTCTGTTCGTAAGTATGGGAATGAGCTCACGAAAGTTCTTCCATGCCAGCTGAATTCTCAGTCCAGCAGCCTCACTGCAGCCACCTGATTGTCCTAACATATCACCCAGGTAGCAAAATGCAGGCACAACTTCATAATCAGCATCACCAATACGAAGCTTACTAGCGGTCGGTTTAGGAGCTTGTGCAGCAACACCACGGCACTTTTTACAAGAAAAGCTAGGATCTGTCTTCAAAGAACCTTTAACTCCAGAGCATTTATGATGTATCCATCTCTTGCATCGTGCGCAGTAGATTGAATTACTACCAACCCCACGATGGCATACACCACATGGAAATTTGCCCGATTCTTTCAGCACTCGGTTTTCGAAACTCGTGCTATGCAGGATCTTCGATTTCTTTACGTTGACACGTAGTCCATACGACTCTAGACCACCTTTCCAGTGAGCAACTTTCTGTTCTAGCTCAGCCAGATTGTCGGCAGCAATGACCAGGTCATCCGCGTAGAGCATTTCCCAGGGGCATCCTGTACGAAAATCACGTGAGAGCGCCTCCATAACAATAACAAATAACAAAGGGCTCAAAACGGATCCTTAATGGACTCCAACGGTAACATTAAACTCAGGACTACATTTCCCATTTACACGGACACTCGATCTAGGACACTCATACATGGATTGAACAACTCTAATAACCCACTCTTCAATACCGATTCTCCTCATTGACCACCATAACACTTTGCGAGGCACTCGATCAAAGGCCTTTTCAAGGTCGACAAAGAGGAAAAATAATTCCTTCCGCTTACAGAGAAACTTTTCTTGCAGCTGCCTTAGGACAAAAATAGCATCAGTGGTACCACGTCCAGGCATAAAACCAAATTGCATGGAGTCTATATCAGCCTGCTCTCTGATAATAGGTTCAAACACCCTCTCAATGACTTTGAGGACTTGATCTTGTAACTTAAGACCTCTGTAGTTGTCTCTGTCAAGAGCATCACCCTTTCCTTTATAGCAGTTGACCAAGAAAGATAAATTCCAATCTTCAGGTACCCGACCTTCTCTGATAATGGCATTCGCAAGCTCAGCTATCCATTCAACTGCACGATCACCACCTGCTCTGATCATCTCAACAACTATCCCTGAAGGACCAGCTGCTTTTCCATTCCTCATGTGCTTTAGTGCTTCTTCTATCTTCGTTTTATCAATATACAAAGGAGGACCAACCTTCAAATCCACTTCACGCAAGGTACCCGGGTTCCAGGGGAACTCCGTGTTGAGCAGGCTGTCATAATGACTGACCCAGGTACACATCTTGTCCGCGTCAGAGAAAGCAATGGTGTTGTCATCACATCTAATGCACTTCTCACCGACAACGTCCATATTTTCGCTCTTCATCTTACGTGCAAGCCGAAAAACTTGATTCCTTTTATTGGCACAGTTAAGGTCGCTGAACCTTTCCTTCTGAGCTTTCTTTTTAGCGAAGTATATCGTTGATTTTGCAGCGCGTTTAGCCGCAACATACGCTTCTTTACTTCCACCTTTTTTCCATTCTTTCCAAAGTTTACGTTTCTTAGTAACCGCAGCATTTACCTCATCATTCCACCACCAGGTTTCTTTTCGCTTCACAGGACCGCCCTTCGTATAACCACAAACATCCTCACACGCTTTCCTTAGACCCGATCGCAAAGCAGTCCATAGATCACCAACTTGATCACATTTACCAGCTCGTAGCAATTCGTTAGAAACACTTTCTTCAAATGCAGCGCGATTCGCAGAAGACTTAAGTTTCCATAACCGTAGTTTAGGCGCAACTTTTCTTTTCCTCTCGACATCGATGTTGATGTTCATATCGCACACCAGTAATTTGTGTTGAGAAACGCATTCTTCACCTCCAATGACTTTTGCATTTCTTACTAACTTCATATTAGATTTCCTGACCAGGATATAATCAACCTGTGTAGATGAAGGGCCAGACTTGTAGGTTATTAACCGCGAATCTGTCTTCTCAAAGAAAGTATTGGTCACAGACAGATCAAGAGCAACACACAGGTCCAACAGACGAATACCTTCACTATTTCTAGTGCCGAAACCATGATCACCATGAACACCCACGAAACCATCTGTAGAGTTACCTACGTGGCCATTGAAGTCCCCTCCAACTATAAGAAATTCCTTGTCGGGAACAGCAGCAAGGTTACTGATGAGTGCATCATAAAACGCATCCTTTTCTTCTTGTGTCCTTCCAACTTGAGGAGCGTAAACGCTGATCACATTCATGATTTCGCGTTGGTCTGAAATCCTTAACCAAATAATCCGGTTAGAAATGCGCATAACAGAAATGACTTTGTCAACCCATTCTTCAGCAATAAAAATACCCACACCACTGAAACCGTCATCTCCTCCTTGCCAGAATAGTTTGTACTTGCTGGCTTTTCCCGTAATCATTCTCACTGAACCTCCTCTCCATCGGGTTTCCTGCACACAGCAGAAACTAATGCATCTTCGCTCTAAAATTTCCACTACCTCATTGGCTCTACCCCTCAGGGTACCAACATTCAAAGATGCCGCACGTAAATTATTATGGCCATTCAGGCCCACCTTCGCTCCTCTGATCGTATGTCGCATCCCAGTCTGAGGCTCCTGGGATGAACCCCTGGTCGCACCTGTCACACCAGTCCGGGGCTGCTGATGCGCCCTCCTGATCGTCCTGTGAGGGTCCGGAGGTGGCCCCCTCATATCCATCCTTTCCATAATCGACATTTGCATATTTGATTGAAGCAAGGTTTTACAGCTGGATGCCCTTCCTAACGCCAACTCCGATGTTTTACAGCTGTCGGAGAGAAGCTGTCAATGTGGATACCAAATTGCTTTTGATGGCATTTCCTCCATCTGGGTCCCACTACCCATCCCAGGCTTCCTGGGTTAACCGGGTTTGATAACCGCCGCCCATCACTCGGCGTTACTCTAGTAAGATTAGTTAAAGCAGGGTCACCACGGGCAGGTTCTAGAGCACCAGACCCCAAATTATATCACTGTATATAATGTATAATGTATAAATGCGACATAGTAAGCATGCTAATAGCAGCATGTTATAAACATTACAGGTACTATGTTTTACACATCAAAACAGCCTTATAAATTGCCGATTCATTTAATGCAATGTTTGATTGAGAAGAAGCTATATATAATGTTAGAATTAAAAAAATAATAAAAACTTTTCACTTTCAAAATGTGAAATAAAAAACTAACGAGAAAACACACTATAAAATGATTCTGAAAAAGAAGAAAATAATAATAAAACAGATAAATGGTTTTTGATAGGTCTATGCATTTCTCACTATGCTAATCCGCCATTTCTAGGTTCATAGTCACAACGCTGCAGTATCATGCAGACTTGCAAACATAGAATCAGATTTCCTGCGATGGAATTTGGATATTCAATTTCTCATAAATTCCTTTCCTTCTACATTCGATAATCAAATAAATATGAAACACTGGACTGAAACTAATCAAATAATGTCATGCTTTGCTCATGCGCTTGATTATGAAATAGAATTCTAGCAATCACAAGATGAAACAATTTAATAACGCAATGCTTATTTATGTTTATACTAACATGTTTAACTGACATTTCCTTTAGCAAGGCCTTGGTGACCTGGGGGTCGTCAGTTACAGTCCTAATTGCCGCACATCTTTTGTATGGCAATTTGATCTTCTATTTTCATTTCATTCTTGTCGTTAATTTCCCATTAGTCTCCTCAAAAAAGGCGCGGCTCCCTGAAATATTTAAAGTTTAAAAAGTTGGCCTTATATAGACATTAAGAGATTCGCGTGTTTGATAAACTGCATTGCATATGTTGCGAGCATGCCAATGAGGTTATACAGAAATGTCAGTTGACCTTAATTTCAATATAATACGTCATATTCTGACGGTTACCTATCAGGTTAATAAAAAATCAAGGTATCTCTGTGAAATAGATAGGTATCAAATTGACTGAGCTTTAAAATAAATTGTGGCGAAGTAGACTGACAAGCATCGGATACGCGCTCTGAGGTTTACTTTTCACTCCTCATTGTTAGTGCAGATAAAATGTGTAGAGAGACGATTTCTGAGGTATAATTGTGTCTATTGTTAATATTTTCTAGGTGAAATGAAATATTTATTTTGCAGTTAAAAACTTCACTTGTGTCAAGGATTAATTCAATCCGATTCTTCTATCTGTGTTGTGTTCATCGTTGCGTTTTCCCCTTATAATCAATAGCGGGTTTGTGTCTTTCCTGTTCGCGAAATAGTGAAATACTGTCATATTAGCAGAGGGATTGAATTTTGAAATATTTATTGCATCCATCCAGCGTAACAATTTATTGCTCCGGATTTTCTATTTATATCTATTAAATGCACTAGGCCTCGTATCTGTTTTGCGTCTAACTCACTTACACAAGCAAAGTTGTAGAGGATAGTTGCAGCCCATTGTGTAGTAATCATTGTAAATGCGTCAAACGCGCTCATCGTATTAATTTCCTGTCATCGTGATAGATTGTTTTGAAATCATAAGTGAAATGTTCCTAATTTGCATGCATTGAATGTAATGGATTATGACAAACGAATTAAAGTTGTTACACTGTCATAGAGCGTTCCCGTAAGCAGTGACAAGTATATCTTCAAATAAAATCGAGTTGAGTATGTTTACTTGAGGCAATGGTTGACAGACAGTGTTTGATTTGGTACTCTTATTTAACAAGCATATTTTCCGTCAGTAATTATCTCTATTTGGTTGATTTGTTTGTCGAGCAGGCGAAAGTTGTTAAAGTCGAGGTGAATGTAAAGGTGACCCAATAACCTTTCAGTTTACTTCATTTTTAAATCGTTAAAAAAGCGAAATCTCCTAGTTCGTGACGAGAATGAATTGCGTCTGTGATTGCCAAAAGAACTGTATTGATTTTTGGCTACCTTAGCGAAGCGAAGAAATATTCCATCGTCTTCTCAATTGTGCAGTGTAGTGCACGTAATAACGTGTTCACTCTGATGTCGCTTCTACATAACGCAAATTTATTAATTATTCGAGAAAAATGTGTCTAGATTTAGGTTTCAATCTAATCAACTAACTTCACAGTTGTTCAATTCAAATGTGTAGGAACATTTCGTGCTGTTTTGACAGTCGAAGAAAATATTGATATTTCATGTGGGGGAGAGACAGGAAAGGGTTATGTTACCGTCACTTTAATTATTTTGTCGAAATAATTCCATTTCAGTACAGTTTCCGGAAATTATTTCAAGAGTTTGCTTCAGTAGATAGCTATTGCTTTTTGTTCCCAGATTTTGATTGATTTCTTTGTTGCAATCTTCTTGGACTGAAGTCTTTATATTGCACTGGATGGAGATTGTCACATGATAACGTGGTCGTTTGGAGGTTGTCTTATTTGTAATTAGTTTGAAGGGATTATGATTACTGAATACTTACTTCTACTACACGGCAGTGGCACCATAATACACCATGCATTCGGTCTTTCTTAGGATCATAAGGTGCATGTAGGTCCCACAGCGTTAGACACACCTTCTGATAATTTTCCATCAACTATCCTTATATTATCAAACCGTTAATTCAGCAACGAAAATATGTGCCTTATACTCGCAGATACAGCAGAATCATTAGAATTTTCTGTCAGCAAACTGTTCTGCCAACTGGAAAGATGTACAAAGTATCTACTGTATTTTTTTTGATGATGCAGTCTTGATTGCTGTTTGAAGTCACTCATCTGTTAATTCATTAATGCGTAATAATTACAGAAAAGATTTCACCAAATTATTCCATGATATTTTCATGCTTCAAATGCTAAAATTTACTTTTGATATTCCCAAAATTTGGTCATTAGTGACTGAACACATAAAAATTAGTCCACTTATAATCTTCACTAGACAAGTATATCAACAATCGGCATTAGAAACACGCTCTTACTGAACTGAACCAAAATTGCATTCAAAAACGAAATTACATTCTGAAATTTTCCTTATTGAACCTAATTAACTGCTGACAACAAGCCTGACTGGTGGGGACAGCAATTCATTTTTTATTGAAATGTTTATCTGGGAAGTCGTTCTAAATATATGGCAACTCGATTGTCGTTTTGTACAGCTTTATGGAAAGCAGAACATACATGCTTGCAAATCGTATACATAAATTACCGGTGATTATCGTACCATATTATTTCAATATACTTGCCGCACCCTTCATTTACCGGTATTTGATACGTGATCAGTTATCAAGTGCAATGTTAGTGGAATCAAAACAAATTTCTCGTAAAAGGTGTCATACTAATTTATCATTCATTGCTTCATTCCGATTCATGAAATCCGACAAAACTTTCAGTCTTGACTTTTCTATTTTACAACATGCATTTGAGAGAACATTAGCATTTTTACTCATTGCAGAGGCGACGTTGTTTCTCTTGTCTTAAAATATGAAGTCGAACCATCAATGGTCGTCTCGTTAAAACACCTGTGTTTGCAATCGAAGAAGCAATCTATCGTTGTGGACAATCAACCAGCAGTTCTCTTCATAAAGAGAAACAAGAACAAGAGTAGCAGAAATTTAATGAACTAGTGCATTTTTTGCCAACTTCTTATTGAAGAGGCTTCAACTCAGAATTATGTTACTGTGAAGTATATTTTAAGCATCGCAGTTTGTTTTCACAATATATGTGAATAATCCAAATCAAGTAACTTATCGAAATTTCACATTTTATGGAAAAGAAGTACAGAAACATGCAAATCAATGCTTATTATCAATCTCAAATAAGCATCAAGGTTGATACTATTGATCTTTGTCTTCGAAAAAGATTACTTGGCGTCGTTTGCATTGGTTTGACGGTTGAACAAAATGCAATGTTGTGGACTGTGTCTAGTTTTAAAGTAGTTTCATGCAATTTCGATTTTTTCGTAGAGAGAATGGGACTCGAGATGATCTGTAATGGCAGTGGTTTTACATTCGAATCGATATCTTGCCATTTTTTTAAAATCTTTTGAATCAAATATCCGGTAATTCACAACAGAATTCTTACTATCGAAGTAAAATATTTTGCTGTTCAAAATGGGCTCAATAAAACTGTAGCTAATCATTCAATAAAGTTATTCTTGACAATAGACAACAGAATGTTCCGGCAAATTGCAATTTTTTTCTATCAGACCATTTAGTAGAGATCCATGTCAAGAGTTGTAATGTTTTCGAACAAACTGGATCGCTCGACGGAAAATGATAAATAAAATGGCATTTTACATTGGAATTTGCATAAGTCTTGATGTTTTCAGCCAATCATGACTAGGCATTCATTTTTTTGTTTTCTTTATGTTATGTGTAGTAAGGATATGTTGACTGAATGTGAGAGAGCGCGAGTGTCTCAAAGCCTTGTATTTCTGATGTATCTTCGTCTGCTTATTTAAAAATTTGACGTCATCGTTAGAATGTGATTTCTTGATTCCTCGAGTCGTAGTTGTCCCTTTTAAAGTTCAAATCATTGTTTGAATTCAAATTGCCGACATGGCTTTCGATTCGGCTTGCATTATGACCATGTCTTGATTAATAAAATTCAATATGAACCTCAGGGACTATCGTTAATGAATGACAAGCAAATTTTTAGATTAACTTTTTCTGACTGACTTTCTATTACACGGGCGGAAGAATTCTGATTTCGAGTGCTTCACACCTAAATTGTGCATGAAAGTCATCCTGTTTGGATATGTATTTCATTGAAGCAAATTCCATTGAAAAAGCATCAGGTTTCGATGAGCAATAAATCTGTTTCCATTGAAATTTTCTAGTGACATTCATGAGACACTTGTGTAGTAGAAAGCAGATTTCAAGACTCAATAAAATTAAGTTTGCAAGTATGAAATAGAAAGTGGTCTCATGGGATGCTCCGATGTGAAACTAAATATGTCGCAAGTAACTATGTGAAAATAAGTGATATATTGGATATTATGTCACCATATCTATCGTTTAGATAAAACCAATTAAAACTGTAGAACTACAAATCAATTCTCGCATTGTGGCTCACATGCTCTTACATGTAAATCACTGAGAGGTTGCTCTATTCAAAGGCCACCACGTGTGAGTAGCTCGCGAAGTGTTTCAGGTTATACTTTCTGGGAACGCTAGCAATCGTGACTATGGATCTCAGCAACTATAATGAATGGTATGACTGTTGGACTACACAACAGGCTGCTCTGCGTTATTTTCGGAGCTTCGCTGTGCGGCTTATTCAGAAACTGCAGTGTCATTTAAATGACTACACAGTGAAGTTAATCAATCATGCTTGGACTGAGTTGCCAGAGTACCTACTCGATCTCAAATGCGAAAGTTCATGTATCGGGTGCTGAACGCTCTAAAAGATCCAGTCAATTGCATAGTCGGTGCGACTGAACCATTGCCACTGCTAGTAATAGTGGAGAAATGCCTACGACATCGGATGTGTGTGTTGATGAAGCTTGATTTCGTCTCTAGCGTAGTGTGCGATGGTACCTTTTGGGAAGAAAAAGTGTCATGAGTTCGAATCCGAGTGGACGCACCTCTCCTGCATGGAAGCTGAATCTATCTGTCATTCATCGCTCTCGGTGAACTTATCTAGTATTTTCCATCTGAGACTTCACCATCACCATATGCCCTGAATGTGCTAGCCTGATGAACATGATGTCTGTCCACTTCTCACATGGTTCATTCTGACTCTTGGTTATCAGTTCAGTTGATTCCATACTGGATTAGGAGCGGACAAGACCCTGACAGATTGTTGTCAGAGGTAACTGTCGAACACTCTTCAGATTTGAAGTCTTAACTCATGTCGTCGACCACTGAACGAAGAGACCAATGTACTCAAATAACAGCTGGCAAATTATTTTGCTTTGAAAAGTCGATTCACTGCTGCACTTTTTTTTTCTTGACGTCTCTCGCTTCACAATGTATACGACGGTAGATTTAGACTTATGATAGATGAAAATACTGAATGCCTACAGCTGGTTTTAGATAATTGCTGTTATTTTGTAATCAAAGTCTTGCATGTCGCTCGAATTCTGATACAGGAGATAAAGCGGGGAGGAGAATATTATAATCTCCATGTTAGAATAACTGGAGGACATATATTTAATGAAAATGACATTCATAAGACAAAACATTGTCATGCATAGCCTTCCTTTCATGTCACTTCCTTAGATTTGTTGTCTTGTTTCTGGCAATGAGAACTGTTAGAGGAAAATATCTTAAATCGGAAGCAAAAACATTGATGAAGATATTATTTTGTATCAAACAAATTTCTCTGCAACAGAAGCGCTATTTTTACGGACTCAAAACTCCCCTAGCGACTAAAAGCGATTGTAATAAGGTTTCTGGAATCAACAAAATTCATTTCAACAGATCGACATCACAAATTGCGATTTTCCTTCTTTATTTTCCAGTGAAGTCCCAATCTTACGACGTACTTGATATTTCCAATCGAAATTCGTTTTTGCTCAGAATATTTATCAAATGTTCGAGATTGAGATCTGCTTGCTTTATTGCCTACGAAATAAATCAATATTTATGATTCCATTTGGCGCTAGCTTCATGCAGTTGTTTTTAAGAATTCGTAATAACTCATCTTATTCATGAAATGTGATCAATTACATAATAGTTTTAGAAGATTATGGTGCAGTTAACTGAATTGACAATTTTCTTCGCTCAAGATAGTGAAATGCATTTTCATGATTGTAGTTTTGTTCTTCATTTTTGTGATGTAAAAATGAATATCGTTGTCTACTTCATTTTCGTACTTAGTCAATCATCAGTTTGTGAATTTCTACGTTTGCTTATTTAAAAGTGGTAACTCAAAAAGAAGACAATGTCGGTGTTGAGCTCATCTCAGAATGCTTTCGACACTCTCTCTAATCAAACGATAATAACTGTCTAAAACTTAACATTTTTACTGTTCGTTGGACGGCTGTTGCGAGGACGTATCCACCGAATTAGACAGTATTCTTTTTGGCAATCGTTAGCAATTGTTTTGGGTTGAGAAAAAATTGTTGTCATTCAACATGAACTTTTGCTGACATGACCTCCTTATTGGAATGTAAGTATATTAGGCCTAAGTCAATGATAGACAGTATTCACTCAAAAATTTATCAATCGCTGTACTTCTATCGCTCCTATCATAAGCATTGTATTGTCATAGCTAGTTTTCATCATAAATGCCATCTCCAGCTGTCATTGTTGAACAGTGTGTGTTGACAGTGGAACCTGGATGATGTTAACAAACTCACTTGATCATATTAAAGATCTTCAACGACCGGGTTTCAGTACGTTGCAGTATTCTCATTTGGATATTAATATCCGTATATCTCATGATGGAAATAACATGAACTCTAGATGTGCTCTATATTGCAGCTAGAATTAACTTGAATCTTCATCATGTCGTTCCGTTAGAGATGAAGTTCTGAAATACATGAATCCTCACCGAAATGTTGCTCGCAAACTTTACGATTCTCCTCTACATTTCAGGTTGGCATTAATCCTAGTCTAACATCAGCGCATGTTGGTCATCATTATGCTGGGCCAGGTAATCATTTCTGGGCTTGCGTATCCGACGCCAATTTGGTTCCATCTGGTGGTCCTGTATCTTGTTACGACGACTTGCGAATGCTGGAATGGGGCATGGGATTCACCAACGTCTGCACAAGACCTACGAAGGGAGCCGCTGAGCTGAGCAGAAAAGAAATGAAAGAAGGCACACAAATCCTTCTTCAAAAATTGCGCCGATATCGCCCGAAAATTGCCTGTTTCAACGGTAAAGGCATCTACGAGTCCTTCATCGGTCATAAGAACTTCTACATGGGGAAGCAGCCTGACCCAATCCCTGGCACAGACATTGTAAGTCATCCCAAATTTACATATGACTATCGTCGTGTATACTGAATACTTAAAAGTTTAGCAAAGTAATGCGATGTAGCAACGCATGCTGTGCTTGCACCGCTTATGTTAAGATTTCGACTGTTATGTCGACGTGCATTTTATGGAAGCTTTCCCAATATACAGTAAACAAGCTTTTCCTGTAATAATTAAAGACGAATTGAAAGATGTTCTACTGAACAAAAGAGTGTTAGAGCATGTTTTATGGAATTTTTCTGAATTATTTTCCAAGGCATTTTACCTGTAGATCAACAAGTATCCACTGTGTCCACTTAGAACCAAAACGGATGTACATTCTTTTTTTCGAATGTTGTTTATGTCAGATATCATCCGATAACACATTTTTTCAAATTCTGTATAATCTTGACCTGCCCGACCGTGCGCATCTCTCGTCACATATTTAGGAAACGTCATTTTAAGAGATTTTCGATTAAACCAAATTGTTATTTGAATAGCTGCGACTGATAGTGACATCTGCATGAAGCATCACATGCGCTACATATCATAATAATTGCAACGGGAGTCCAGCTCGTTCTTTCTACATACTAGCAAATGAGCAGGTGGGAACGAAGACTTAAGCATCGTCAAAATTTCTCCCTGAAGCAGTTTGTCCATTTGCAATAAGCCTCATAGCTTCTGACACACGCCAATGGCACTACTTCTCAGAGAGGCCGCCTTAATACTCGCAGAACTCAGTAACAAGGCATACCAAGCATTGATACTTCATCCTATCCACGTGAGCAGTCATTTCTGTCAATATGCCTAAGTTTCCGTCTGTCAATTTGTTTGTAGAGGAAAGCGGACAGAATAGTATTTATAAGACCTTTCGGCTGTTCTCTTCGGAGAAACATTCGGCTATACGAATACATCGAGAACAGAATTTGTGAACTCGGTTCACCATTTACCTAATTACTTAATTTTTCTGAAAAAACAAACTCAATGTAATAATGAATTATATTGAAGAGCTTTCGACTACGTCTTTGCCACTGACCTCGCGTCGGTTTTTTAGAAAGAATAGAGAAAAATGTTAAGCCATGGATATTGGATAGCAAATCAAAAGTTAGAATGGTAAATCAACTGAAACGGGGATTTCATTTGTTTACACAGCGGTGGATCGTGATTCTTAATGTACATAGCCTCTTTGATTCGCAGCAGAGGGGTTTGACTTTCCAGATGCGATGACAGAGAAGCGCTCTCTCGTATTTGTGACTTCACTACAAGTACTTTGTAAAAGATGTGAAATGACTTGATTTATTATCATAATTCCATATTTTAATATAATTTTGTTGCTAAAAGAAAGCTAAAATGTATTCCTCCAGAATTCAGAGGGTTCATTGCATGTCGCTGTTGTGTAAGAAAACCTGAAGAGAGTGAAGCTTTACTACAGAGCTTCGTAAATCAATATCCTATTACTGTTCTGAACCTCAAATTTTTTATAACGTTCCAAATCTCCCTTTTATAGAGCTAATTATCGGCATAATTGGTTGCTTGAGCAGCATTTGCATGGAAAGAAATCGCAATTGCTCTCAATGGGACTTCCTGTCGACTCGACTCGTGATGCCTCCATCTAAGCTACATGTAATCTAATTCACTTTTGCGATACTCAGTTCAAATCAATTTTTTAGTACTCATCAATCATAACTTCTTTCACACTTCATATCAAACTTGTGACACCAAAAGATTGCGATTTTGCGTATCGAATGTCATCTTGATTACTCAATTCTTGATATTGTCATTTCCTTGATTCAGAATCTTCTTCCCAAGGAAATGATGCATTTCAGACGTCAGAAGCAATCAACGGTTCGTGAATTTTCACTGTAGTAATTTGAACTCAATATTTTCTCCATAACTGTCAGATTAATTGTGGTAATTTCGAGAATATTCTTCACTTCAGCATCATATTCACAGCTTACCATTCGAGATATCCGAGAACCGATGATCAAACCAAGTCAGTCTGTTTGCAGGCCATTCAGCTCGTACTTCATCCTTCGGAAAAGCCGTTTAGCGTACTGTGAATAGCATGCATCCTTTTAGGATGGTGGCACTGATTGTAAACATCGATCATTTTTGTACGAGATTTTTTAGTCAATAGATATCTAATACTCAAATTTCACAATTTAATTTCTGAACGTGGAGCTATTCATTGAAGCGTAAAAAACAGCGGCATAGCCCAGGCGTGTGCACCTTGGTGTTGCGGTGCATCAGATTGAATTTTTTTGATCTATCAAAATGAACAAACTCCTCTCCTCTAACACTCACTTGTTATGAGATGTTATCAGAATTGGAAGCCTTGTGACTCTGAAGCAACGACATTCAGTCAGCCGTGCGCATAAAGACATTAAGGGGACTTCATATCAATTTTAAGTTGCAGAAATTGCACTATATTGCTGAGATCGATCGTCAGTTTGACTCCTCAAGTACCAGTGAAGACATATTGCCTTTTCAAATGACAGCCTAAATCGTCGACGCGTAGCGCCAGACGATTTAGGCTGATCAGTTGAAAGGTAAGATATGCATTGTTACTGACCCAAAGATCTATGACATCAAAAATCCAACATTTTGATCTGTAAAAGACTCAAATCTATGATAATTTTCTACATGGCCGATGAAGCTCAGAACATTAAAGTAGGTCGAGCTTGAGATATCTTCGATTCCAAATTGTGAACCATCTGAATCACCTCATTCCCACTTTCACTGGGAATGCGAAGATGGATGTTGAAATATTCCTACCTCAATGGTATTAGGCTACATAGCAAATTATATGGCCTATGCAATCAAAGCCCTCTAATTTGGAATTGCAGATATATAAAAGACTTTCATAGAAAATGGCATGTTAAATATCGGCTGACAACCCAACTTACTCAGCAACAATGGAAGTTTTGTTTGTGTTTAATCTATAAGAGATTAAAGATAACATTGCAACATACACACGATCGTCAGTCTGTCACATTCTGAATTGTTTTGTGTCATTAGCAAACTTCTAATTTTATAAAAATCAAATCAGTGTCCATTTTAGTATAAATATCCTATTGCTGTTTTGTTTTCTTATTTCGTTCTATTTGATATCCTAGCAAGAAAACTTCGGATTCAAAAATATATATAAGAGAATTTCTATTGATAGAGCAGACTGGGCTTCGATGATTACAGATTTTTCAGGCCCGACTCGGTTCTTCATTTCATAGAAATATCAATGAATTGAAATTGATAATCTATTACTTGTACCACATATTCCGCTTTAGTTACTGCGCATTGGATTGTGTTTTCTTTCCTTTGAAATCTGTATTATCAGTGGCAGTCGGCATGGAAAAACGTTTATTTCGTGGAAGTTACTCTGCTCCTACATCCATTTTCCTTTGTCATATACTATGTAGCGATGCAAGTAAGAAATTAGGTCATTCGTCTTAAAAGCATGTTTCAAAGTTTCTTTCTAAGTCAGTGCATTGGCTGATGATGTTGGCATTGTCGTTAGTGCATTCTACATTCCTCAGGGAGAACGCTAGCTCGCTTTGCCAAACTTGCCTTTATCCAAACTTGTAAGATGTATACAAACTTTATCATACAGATATTTAGACTTAGTTCTTGCACCTAAGTTGATCTGAAGCTTGTATGACTGCATGTGGACTTCATACACACACTTCCTCATACAGCTAACGACACACAGCAACCACATATTTATCCTGCTCATCCTCCCTTACTGGATGAAAAGGTTGATTAGCTCACAGCATAATGAGTTGCGCTCATTGCAACTCATCACATCCAAATTCAACATCAAAGCTGTCAACGCGTATGCAATTATCTCTGTGAGAAACCTCGAACCGCTGCTGCTGTCTCACAGCGCCTTCTTCTCGTACTGAAGAAGACGGTGCGCGCGACCATCACTGCTGCCTTAAGACGATGCACTGTGTAATAATGGTTCTCTCAGTGATGGACGTCTTTATCATCCTCCTCTCTGATGTGTGAATGAGGGTGCGCTCGGTTTTTGTACGGTGCTGTCCTTGATTGAAGGAATGTTGTTGAGAGAAGACTTGTGATGTCCTCATTTTGTTGTCTGTGTGTCTCCCTTGGTGATAGTAGAAGAGTATAAGGATGTTTTACATGGAGAAAAAGAGCACCTGTGTGCTAGGTCAGCTGTAGGCGAAGTGAAACACCCGCAATGTTGAATTTGCCTTCTCATTGTGGATGTAGAAAGAAAGATAGATGCTCAGGAATCAGAGTGAAAGATGAGACAAGACATTGAAGAGATAATATGTGCAAACATCGGTTCGTTTAGGTTCCCGCATTGGCAGAGTTGACAGTTCTCTTGATGAGTGCCTGCCTCAGTCTTCCTCTTTTGTCGATGAAGCAAAGGCAGTTCGATTATTCATCCTCTCATGATTTTTTAGACATTGAATTGCATGAGACAGTATATATCCAATACTCGCATGCTTTCTCCGATGGTGACATCGGATAGACATAGTGTAGAGCTGCTTCTACCGAAATACTATCTGTAGAAGAGACTGAGTGAAGCAACATGCCGTCTGACGGAGAGCGGCTGCAAATCGTTAGCAAGTTTTTCACCCTTAAGATTCTTGAGACGCTTCTCAACCCGTTCGAGGAGGTTGAGATGTGTTTGTGGGGCGCCGGCCGATAGATAACAACAATACTCCATCAGAGGACGAATAGTGGACATGTGAAGATAGCAGACAGCCTGTGGTGGAGGATAGCTGCTGGCACGATAGAGACTACTAATTCGTTAAGCTGCCTGCTTGCTTATGGACTGGGTTTGCGGTTTCCATGACCTTAAGTCATTCGCGATCGTTAATCTCATTGTGTTTTTGCATGCTGCTGTAGAGCATTGAAATATATACTTGATATCCTGTTTTTGGATTTTCAGTTTCCAGATTATCAAGTATTTTTTGCAACGTAATCTTGATAAGAAATCGTCACTGTCAACTTTCTATATCAAAGTCAAATGCTAATGCTGTCTTCGGATTGATTTCTGAGACTGCTACAGACTCATTCAATCTCAATTGCAATTTATTTTCCTGTACAGTTTTCATTCATCACTCTTTTCATGCTTATCGATTTCTCTTTATTGCTATATCGGTCATTGGTCGCATTGGGATAGTACCCACAGATTCTCATCTGACGCCGGACACTTCAGTGATTTATAGCTGTATAATCAAAACTGGATAGCTTGTCAGTGAATGATTTACGAGCTGTTATTACGGCCATTTGTTTCGATTAGATTCAGTTCCAAATTGAATTTTCATCTACGTATGTTGTTGTTGTTTCAGAATATAAACTGGACACTTTGGATGATAGAACACGAAATGAAAATTCTCAATTATTTTATTTGTTGTGAAAACAAAATAGTAACAATTTTCATTGTGTTAACAACATTTTGGACGTTGGAATCACAACCAGTATACCTTCCTTCCACCAAGCTGAGTTGGAATTCATGTCTGATGAAATATTCAATGATAAAATGTTTTTAATCAACTTTTGTGCCTTTTTGAGTCTATTATCGTAGAATTTCGTAATTGATGCTTTTCAATCTGTGATGTGTTTTTGCACGCAGGATTCGTGCTATGCAAAAGAAGTGCAGCTGGTAGAAACTCTATCCTACAACCAAACTAGTTTATCTAGACCTGTTGATCTAATCAACTAAACTGCAGCCGCTTGCGAGCGATAGAAGTCAATTAGTGGGATCAATTCATTATCATCTTATAAAAGTGAACTTGAGACCTTCAAGAAAATGAATTCTGTTGAAGAGCTCCGGATGTGCAAGAATTCGCAGGCTACCAGAGGAACACCTTATGATTCTGTAAAGTCAGCTGTTCTGGGGAAGACCCGTGAATTTTTATTGAGTTGAAAGGATGTCGAACTTGGTGGAACGAATCTGGTAATAGCACTATTCGGTGTCCTTTTTGATCTTTGGGGCTCCTGCTTCTCAACACTTGCCAGCCTTTTCGAAAGATGCTCTCCAATATGACTCTCGAGAAACTTGCTTTTCTGAGTTACTCGATTCCACATGTACTAGAGGAACAGAGAATTCTCGATAGAGAACTCGGTATCGGGTTATCGGTTGAGATCTTGGCAAGGTATCCTATGCATACTGACCAATGTAGAGATGAAAGATTATAGTGACAGACATTAGCACTCTCTAGGTTCTTTATTTACGAATGTTCTTCCATTTCAAGATTGCATGACCGAAGATTCATCGATAGGGCATCAGAAGTCATTTACTAAAACTTCAAATTAAGAGACATTTGTTTCATTTTTAACTGACAGTTGTTCGTTGAATTAGAGTTGTTTTCTGCAATTGTTTTGATGTTTGGTAAACTCTCACGAACAATCATTGCGTGTTTGGAATGAATTAATAGGAAATGTGAGACGGCATATTTTACTTACATCAAAGGAGAATCAATAAAATGCAGGTGCCTATCAATATTCCCCTTAAATAATGGCAGACGTGGGAATGAATATGTAGTCACATTCAAAATCATGAATCACTTGAAGAGTAATTCAGGTTTTATATCTGAAACTCGATGCGGTGAAATCAAATGACTATCATGTAAATAGCTTCTGTCCGATAACTTTTCATCCATTTGTACAAAGGTATCTGTGACTTGACTCATTGATTGATTTTCAGTCATTTATGCCTCTAGGCAGGGATCGCAATTTTTCGGTTTTTCCGTCTTTTTCGTTTTTTTACGAAATTAATCTGATGTACATATTTCAAATTTATGCATTCAAACCATTCAGCAGGGGAGAGGAGTTAGCAGGTGACGCTGCTGGGTCATTTAAAACTCTCAATCCTAATGACGAACCTGGGACAAAGCGATTATGACCGCCATTAAATAGGCCAAGTCAAAGGGGGCGGGTTAGGAGAAGGTAAACCCCGTTATAAAACCACCTGCTGCCTTAGCAGGTTTTCTCATCTGTTGATGAGATATGGCTAGGTCCACTGCCGAAAACAGTGGTTGGTGTCAGCAAGGGCATGCGACCGTAAAATTTTGCTTCAATCATTCATAATGATGGTTCATATTCAAATGGCCCCTAGTACCCGGCAGCCTTTAAGTAGGAAAGGGATGCGAAGAATGACCGGGGAAACTCAAAATGAAAATCTACGAATTGGAACGGTAAATGTGGGATCAATGTACGGCAGAAGCAGAGAAGTTGTGGAGATGCTAGGCAGGCGAAAGGTTGATATCTGTTGTGTGCAAGAGACAAGGTACAAAGGGCAGGCTTGTCGATTTATTGGCGAACTTGACGAAAAGTACAAGTTTTGGTGGTCCGGAAATGATGATGGTAAAGGAGACGTTGGCATTCTTATCAAAGAGAAATGGGTGGATAAAGTGTTCGAGATCAAAAGAATCAACCCGCGGGTTCTTAAAGTGAAGATGATGATTGGAGAACAAGTAATAAATATCTGCTCCATCTATGCCCCACAGGTCGGTCGGTCTGAAGAAGAGAAAGATGCTTTTTGGGGTGTCTTAGACGACGACGTTGGGAGCATTTCTGCATCAGAAATTGTGTGTGTTGCGGGAGACTTTAATGGCCACATTGGAAGGGAAAGAGAAGGTTTCGAAAGCGTTATGGGATCGTATGGATTTGGAGAAAGGAACGATGAGGGTGTTCGCGGATTCTGAACTTCTGCCTTGCACATGATTTAGAAATCCTGAACACGAAATTTTCGAAAATGATGAAAAGAAAATTACTTTCAAGAGTGGAGACTTCAAAACCCAGATCGATTACGTGGCAGCCCGAGCTGATTCGAGAGTGAAAGTGAAGGATTGTAGGGTGATACCTGGTGAATACTGTGTAGCACAACACCGATTGCTTTCAGCGGATTTCATAATCAGAAAATCAGTAAAATCGAAGGAAAGGAGAGGAACAAAGAAAATTAAGATCTGGAGACTTCAAGATGAAAGTGTGAAAGTTAAATACAGAGACGAACTCAACAGAAGGCTGAATAGCAATGGCAGTAATTCAGACGGATGGGAGCAAACACAGAATACCATTCTGTCTGTGGCCAAGGAAGTTTGTGGTAAAACTGGAGGACGTAAGAGACAAGAGTAAAGAGAAACGTGGTGGTGGAATGTCAAAGTTCAAGAGGCCATAAGGAACAAAAGATTGGCTTTTACATGTAAGTCATGGCAGAGAACCAGGAATGAAGCTGACAAAGCATTTTACAGAGAGAAAGTGAAGTGTGCTAAAGCAGAAATTTTGAAAGCCAAGGAAGGAGCGTGGAGGACATGGTCAGAAAGTCTGAATAAAACCGAGATACAACAAAGAATGTTCAGAATAGCGAGACAAATGAAATCGGCGAAAGGATGTAAGCCGAGTGAAATACATAAAGAGCGAGGACGGCAATATTTTGACGGATGAAAGAGAAGTCTGTGAGCGTTGGAGACAATATTTCAGCAAGTTGCTCAACGAGGAAAATGACTTCACAGCGGACGATGCTGAATTGACGGATGGTCCTATTGAAGAGGTGACATATGACGAAGTAAGAGCTTCTCTGAGAAACATCAAATGTCGAAGAGCACCTGGGCCGTCAGGACTTTCAATCGAGTTATTGGTCGAAGGAGGTGATGCCATCATTGAGCGCCTTTCGACCACATTTCAGGCTGCTATTTCGAACGGAGAAATCCCAACCGAATGGAAAAAGAGCCTCACGATTCCCATCTATAAGGGGAAAGGAGATGCTCTCGTGTGCGGTTCATATAGAGGAATTCGCCTTCTAGAGCACACGATGAAGCTATTCGAGAAAGTTCTCGAGGTCAGACTGCGGAAGCTAATCAAGATTGACAGTCGTCAGTTTGGATTTCGGCCCGGGAAGTCAACAACAGATGCTATTTTCATCATGCGTCAAATACAAGAGAGGGTGTCACCGAAAGAAAAAGTTATTTCATGTATTCGTAGACAAGGAAAAAGCATTCGATAGAGTGCCAAGAAAAGTCATCGAATGGTCTCTCAGACGACAAGGTATACCAGAAGCACTTGCGGTAGCCGTTATGTCGCTGTATAAGAAGTCAGCATCAAGCGTAAACACCGTGGCTGGGGTGTCTGACAGCTTCGACATTGATGTTGGAGTACATCAAGGGTCCATCCTAAACTCTTCGCTTTTTGTCACAATAATGGAGGAGGTGACTAAGGAATGCCGTGGGGAAGGTCCATGGGAACTTCTGTACGCCGACGATCTAGTGCTCACTGCAGAGACTAAAGGAGAAGTTCTTTCCATGTTTCAAAGATGGAAATCCAGCTTTGAAAGAAGTGGTCTCAAGATCAACCCGGAGAAAACGAAGATCCTTGTAACGGGGAAGAAACAAAAGGACGTGATACGCACATGTAGATGGCCATGCTCTTGTTGCGGAAAAGGCTTCGGTCAGAACTCGATTCTGTGCACGGCGTGCAATAGCTGGTGCCATTTCAGATGTTCCGGCTTAACCTCAGTGAGGGCGTCGTCCTCGTTTAGATGCCCAAAGTGTATCCGAGGACACGAAGACAACGAAGATGATGACGACACGCTTCAATTGGATGAGTGCATTGTGCAAGAAGTCCAGCATTTCTGCTATCTTGACATGCTTGACAGAGATGCAGGCGTCGAGAGAGCGGTGAGGACTCGCATTGTGGCGACATGGTCAAAATAGAGGGAACTCGCCAGTCTCCTAACGAACAAGGGAATACCGTTACACAGCAGAGGGCAGATTTATCAATCTTGCTTGAGATCTGTCCTGATATGCGGTTTGGAGACATGGCCTCTCACAAGCAAATTAATGCATGCCATGACAACGTGTGACTTGACGATGCTTCGCTTTATGGCTGGTGTAAGATGGAGAGACAGGATCCCAAATGAAGAAGTAGTGAAAAGGTGTGGTCTGAAGGACTTGGGAAGTGCTCACCAGGAGAAGCAGACTTCGCTGGTTTGGGCATGTGAAGAGGTCGGAGGATATTGTGAGAGAGGTTGAAGAAATGGAAGTGAGCGGTCGCCGACCAGTAGGAAGACCGAAAAAGTCGTGGAGAAGCTGCATCTCGGAAGATCTGAAGAAGCTCCAAATAAATGAAGATCTTGCAGCAGACCGAAGCAAGTGGAGACGAGCCATCAACCGTCCAACTTCGTCACGGAAATTCAAGGACGTTAAACGATGAGTGAGAGTGAGTGAAACCCTGGTTTTTCTCGATTTTCCGTTTTTCTTGGGTAAATTGCGATCCCTGCCTATAGGTTAACTATAAAACCTTCAACATAGTTTGAATGCATGGTCCTCGTAAGTGACTAAATCTTAACGGAATGAATTCTGACAGTTATTTTGATTATAAGCTAGACAGCATGTGAGAATGCTTGTGTAGTACAACCTTCTCTCAGTACGGATCCTTACCGCACGTATTATCAATTTTAGAAAATGACATTTTCGTTCTGAAATACCGCATTATTTCCTTTGCTGACATAGCGAACTGGCTCGGTGGATTGTCTTTCCATCTTCACCACCGTCCTCCTCTTCTTCCGTATTCGAGTGCACGTTCTGCTAACCTAGTTGTCCTTTCGTTTCAATTTCTTGCTGAAATGTGGTCTCCTCTTCTATCCTGCAGCCGCGCATCTTTTGCGTGACAATTTGATCTATCGTTTATTTGATTTCATTGTTGTTAATCCATGTAAATATCCATGTATGTTAACGTGAGCTCGATGATCACATCTGACTTGATAATGTTGATATCCATGTGTCACACTCCAATATATTATCTTCCATCGTGTTTGAATGCTGTGAAGAATCATTCCATGATCCTTCAACTTGTAAAGAATCAAGAATTTAAATTAAATTTACTGTAGACTTCTATTGTAGCTGTTATTTAAAGACTTTCACAGGAAAAACTGGATATGAGACTCGCTGCAGTCGTTCGAGCAATAGGCTTGCTCATTGATGCATTTTTATATTTCACAGTGCAATAATCTCTATGGTTACTGCTTCCATAATAAAGTTTATGCTTTCCAAAGAGTGTAAAATCTATAAAAGTGTATCCCAGATTTTCTAATTCTTTTTCCAAAGAGTGCATGAATTTCAAGGAGTACAATAAGCAGTCTTTATTGCACTCTTCCATTGAAATACCGGGTGTCCGGGAAGTCGCGCACAACTTTAAGAGGCTGTCATTTTCTTCAACTTTATCATATAATCATGTGATTTGTTTTATTTTGAACCTCATGCTGGGGAATTTGATATGACCCATTTGCTTTCATTACATACTAAATCTAATTCAATATTTTTGCTTTGATTTGTCAACAACGTTTTTCATTATATGTTATCTACTATCTAGCATAATTAACACCAAATCTGTATTTCTCTTTGAGTACAAACAACAAATCAGACCTCGAGCTGCATGTTGCATTTGTTAAATTATCGAATTTCACTTATCAGTCATTGTTATGTTGATATGCTATGGTCTGGGTATGAATTCTTATCACATGAAGAATTGTGTCCGCAATTCGTGTGCTGAAGTCAGTCTTCTAGCAGTCATGGATCTTGAAACACGCATTCAACTGGTTGAACTGTACTTTGCAAATGGCAACTCTGCTTCTGCAGCACTGCAGGCATACAAGGTTTCTCATGGATATCATAGGGACCCTTTCAGTGCTTCCACCATCTCACGCCTGATTCAGCGGTTCAGAGAGACTGGATCAGTTAAAGACAAGCCACGATCCGGAAGGCCCAATCTCGAAGAAGAAAGGAAAGTGACAGTTGCAGGTGAACTTGAAGCTCAACAGTCGAATCCAGAGCTAGGAGCTGCCAGTTGTCGTTCGATTGCTCGCAGAACAGGTGTCCCTAAAACCAGTGTCCAACAGATCCTGCGACACAGACTGCACCTCTACCCGTACAGACTTCAGACGAACCAAACACTAACTGTAGATGATAAAGAAAATCGTGTTTCTTTTGCACGATTCCTGCTGTCGGGTGTGGTTGATCTGGAATCAATTCTGTGGAGTGATGAGTCGTACTTTTCAATTTCGGGGCATGTGAATCGCCACAACTCTATTGTTTGGGGATCGGAGAAACCACGCGAAGTCATTGAAACGGACATCCATGCTCCAAAAGTATGCGTATGGTTCGGGTATTCCGCACAGTACCGTCTTACTCCATTTTTCTTTCCGAGTACGGTTACTGGAGAAAATTACCGCAACATGCTTCGCGACCATGTTATCCCTCAGATCAGAAGACATCATCGCATGGATTCAACAGTTTTCCAGCAAGATGGAGCACCACCACACTTTTCCACAGTTGCGCGATCATTCCTGTCAAGTGTTTTCCCCAATGATAGGATTATCGCTAGAGGTTTTCCAAACCGTTGGCCGGCGCATTCACCGGATCTGACACCGCTAGATTATTACTTCTGGGGTGTTGTGAAGGACCGAGTGTACCATTGCTTCAAACCAGCAAGTATCAATGAGTTGCGGGAAAGGATTATTACGGTAATTGAAAACATCGACTCCGATGAATTGAGGCGATCGATTCTGAATCTGCCGTCCAGGTTGGAAGCAGTGATCGAGTGTCAAGGCGACGCCATTGAACATTATTTGTAATTAAATTCTTTATTTGTTTCAAAGTTCTTCGTTTACACAATACTGTGTTATTTTGACCAAGTAAAGTGTTATCTTAAACACTACTGCTTATTTGGACCAAGTAAAGTGTTTGTTATCTTAAACACTATTGCTTATTTTAATAACGTCTACTTAGTGAAAAACGTTGTTGACAAATCAAAGCAAAAATATTGAATTAGATTTAGTATGTAATGAAAGCAAATGGGTCATATCAAATTCCCCAGCATGAGGTTCAAAATAAAACAAATCACATGATTATATGATAAAGTTGAAGGAAATGACAGCCTCTTAAAGTTGTGCGCGACTTCCCAGACACCCGGTATATCAGCACAAAGAAAGTTTCTTATTCTCCAAAACGGGAAATTCTACTTGGAAATTTTAAGAAATACCGCTGATACCATATATCTACAATGCCATGACAAATAGAGATCGATAATTGACAGCTATAAAATTCTGATGGTCATAGATTCTGAGGAGCCTGTGAAATGTATATGACTATTTATTTGCTAGCAAGCCCTCAATAGTCAAGAACTAACTAACTCTACTAAGCAATTTGAGTAATCTTAGAACCAATGATCAGTCGTGTTCATGTGGTGATGATTTGTAGATAATCCATGCACTCCAGCTCGAGCAGAATATTTACAATTACGAATATATTCAAGTTAAGAGCCCAAAACAAAATATGTTGGAAGATCCGGTAGACGATAGTCATGAGATTGAAAATTACTTCCTGTTATTATTGCTTGAGGACTACTGGGAATAATGAAGCAGCGCCAATCATGGTAGATAGATGTCATTCACTAAGATATCGTAATTCTACTAATATTGCCATAGGGAAATCTCCGATATCTCAACCATCAGTACCAACACGGGCGAAGATCATTTCTTGTATGCGGATTATCCAGCAGTCACGAAAATCATTTTCATTTTTCATAAATAGATTAAAAATGCTTAAGTGTATTTTTCATTTGTATTTTAATTCATTGCATGACTTAAACTGCATTTCTCCTTAAACGATTCAAAGTGTTTGACCATGATGTTATGCAAAAATCCGATGCCATTGATTTAAAAGTTCCTCTGAAACTGACAACAGATCTCGAATTATTTGGTCCAGCAACTTATGGGCAAATCACTTCTGCGAAGTAGAGAAGCGATGCTCAAAGCGTCCTTACATACTCCGCTTGCTTAATTCGACCCTCTCACACGATGAACTTTGGACAGTATACACAGCTCTCATTGAGAGTTCATCTATGTAGCGCTCCTCTTTTTGGACGATTGGACTTCAGATCCAGACAGAAAGTGGACCGAATATTTTGTAGAGCTCGCCGCATTATTTCTCACAAAATCTGCGAATGCTCTAGACCAGAAAGAATGTATCATGAAAAACGATCCGCCTCTGAAAAAGCCTCTGATTTTGACAAACATAGTGGATGAATTGCAACAAGCATCCACTAAATTCAATCGTTCAACCGATTAAAAACGGCAAAGTTGCCGTCCCTCCTACAGAAAGACTGCACAAATCATTTATCATCTATTCAACAATTGTCTGGAATAATCTCCACCAAATGGAATGTGACTTACTTACAATACTTGATCTGTCCATTCTCGTTTTGTAGTGTACGTTTACATATTTGTGGTATTTCTGATTTCCATTTATCTTTCACTAAAGGCATTATTGTTATTATTATTATTATGACATACGAGTCACAACCATATGCTGCTGTAGAACAAGTGCTGATAGCTTTCAATAGAAGTGATGATATAACGCTTGTTCCGGCCAAAAGTAATCATAAGACGACTTTGAGAACACAGTATCTTGAAAGTTGTGGGTTAAAGGAGCACGTGCGTAATATCACCAGCAAATTTGTTTAAGCTGGATTTTGGACACACATGCTGAAAATTATCTTGATATTTTCAAGAAATACTTCATACGTTCAGTCAATTCGTATATTATTCCTTGTAGGTAAACAACTGAATCGCTTCATTATTTCTTTGTACGTTCCTCATTGTCATAGCATCACTTGAGGATTTTCAAATTGCTCAAAACTTCGGACTAAGCGCTTTACGTCACTTTATCGCCTTTCTTTGGAAACTTTTTTCGAATTAATGGGAAACCTGTGTAGACGTGCAGAATATACGGTGCAGCAACCTCGTTGGCTTTGGAGCGATATTTTATTTCTTGATAAATCCATGGAAAGATTGTCCATGCGAATACATGCGCAGAGATTGGATTAACGTATTTATTCGGAAACTTCTATTCGTGAGGTATTTGCTCGTAAAGTCAAGTAAAGTCAGAAGTGATTTCTATACATTATTTAACATCAGGAGAATTTTCTTTTGGTGTAATATCACCATCAATTTTGTCATTTTACATGTTCCATCCTTTCATGTCATGAGCAAGTTCTTTGTCATGAGTGCGACTGTCAATTTCAATCAATTGTCTCTAAAGTAGAAATAATTGAAAATCAAAACAATTTTAGTAAAATGAAAAACCATTTACTTAGTTGATGTCTCTTCAAATTTTGTTACATTCATAGCAACTACGCGCTTCTTTCCTCTCTCACCATATGTTCCGCTTGAAGAACTGTCGATGAGTAATTTGAAATAGATTTTGGCTAGGTGATATTAATCATTCTTTTTATTTGGAAGGAGTCAATTTATTTGTGAAATATTAACTTTTTCATCCAATTAATGTAGGCTACTAGTCGTAGCTGACTTAAAGCTATGATCAGATCATTTGATTATTCATTATGAATGCCTTGATCATAGAACACTTGTGGCTTTGGATATCAGTCTCGAAAGGTGAGGTCAACTGAAACGCAGAATGTTCGTATTTAGCAGCTATACTTTCTTCTTGTATACTAACGACATTGTGTACCGGTCTGCCCGTGTAATTTCCAACTATCAATGATGGCAGAATAGCTCAACTCTGCGCTTCAATAGGAAGTGCAGAAGGTGGCAGGTTCAAGTCTGCTCGCGTGGGTACCAGCACTCTCGATGGAAGCTATAAACCCTAGCTTGATGAGTTGGTAGTGTGCTGGTGTGTGTCACAATAAATTGCTGTCATCACTTTGATTACGTGCATTGTTTGAGGCGGAATGGAGTTGGATATGTCCGCACCTCTCATTCGATCATTTTGATGAACATTTGGGTGCGGTTCATGTCCTCCCTCACAGAACTTTCTAGTTTATGCGAATCTTACCACATTGCACGATTTCATGATGTTGACGCTCGTCGATTCTCAAACCTCTGGCCCCAATAACCACATACCTTATGCACTCCTTATTCAATGATACGTGTGAAACAGCTGATCCTCTCCTCGCTGCTAGCCTGGAGCATTGCCACATTATTATGAGAGAATACTGTTTGATCAGCCGAATTGAGCATAAACAATGAACAGACGATATAAAACCTATTCATGAAATTATTCTTTTGAAATTCGTGAAGATCAATGTTTTGACAGGACACTATTCCATCACTGCGGTCAACGAGACGGGATTTCATGACCATTCATTTTGTGTGAGTAAAATTGGTGTTGATTCGATCACCAGTCACACACATGTGAAATGAGTGATCTCCAAGATCATTTTAGCAGAAGGCTTGAATTGTACGTTATAGTTCATCGATATACTGTCATAATACACATTTTAACCATTAGCCTAAGATGAAATTCCAATCAAATTTTTCCTAATTTTCTGTCTCACAGTCCAATTTCTGTTAGTGGGCTAAATGAAGTGACTCAAACCGAAAATGTTCTCGAAGACCTGCGGGAATCCATCATTGAAACAGTCAATAAGGGGTATGGGGATAGTAACCGGGTTCAAGGGAATGCAGATGGAAAATACATTGTTTAAATCATCGAGGGAAACCAACCGAGATTTTCGGTTTAAGTAGCTGTCAGGCCGGCATAGGTCCAACTTCAGACCGGTTAAACCACAGTCATCTTCCATAGCAATTTCATCACGAATGACATGCTAATGTTGTGAAATGTTCCTCTTAGTATTTAACCTCAAGCCTAGGATCAATTTTGAAAATTCAAATTTACAATGTTTTGTCGTCATCAATCATCGAGACTCAATTTACGATGTAATAACTGACGAAGAAGAGAAAATGGTCGCTGATCGGAATGTCGTAAGAGAAATATGAAAAGCTTTCAATCAATTGAGCTCCATTTTCAATCTTTGTGTTATATGGTGACGCTTTGTCATTTACGTATTCATATTCTTCAATTTGTTGAGAGTAATATTGCAGGCTGAGATGAATAAAACATTTTAAGTGTCGCGCCTGAAAGGCATTGGCTGATGGAAATCGACACTGATATTTTCGGCTTCTCTGAAATTTATTTCATGAAATTAAGCAATTTTGAGATTGGGAGACAGATTGTTTGCTATTCGGTTTTGAATTACGTCACTGACAGAGTGAATTATTTGTTTAGTTTTCAAATGAAAATATTCAAGTATATTTCCATTCAAACCTGGAAATAACGATTTGATTCCTTTTGATAAGAACTATATAAAGAATCATTTAATCATCCGGCTCGAAGTTGTGGTGTCGCACTGATTCCATGATATCTTTATATGACTTTTATCATCATCATGCTTTAAAAGGGAGTAACGGACTGTGTTGAAGATCTCATAGATTTGTTCATCGATCCACACCTTTCACCTCGACAGGTCAACTTTACTGTTTCGTGTTTGAAGTGAACTTCCTTTAATTCAGTCGATCTGGCCTCGTCAAGTGGCTTGGGTTGGTGGTTAGGGGTTGAAACCTTGCTAAGCAGTCATATTTCTCCTCAATCATGACTCCATGCAAAACTAGAATATGTGTTGATGGTTGTTCAATTGACACTCCGCTTATTTCTACTCGCCTTATCTTCACCTTATTGGTAGTGCCATTTGCCTGATCATTCCGCGCACATCTCTCAAGAGCTTTGATATAATCTAGGCCTAATTCTAATTTCAATTATTTTCTATGTTTTGGACTTTTTGTTGGATAGATTCGTCTAGGAATTTCTATTAGGAAAACCAAGTTCTATTTTTTTTTGCGGGATGCTCGAATTTAATTTCTGGTGTTTTATATAGTCCAATTTACGTTCTCATTCTCTCCCAGTTCATGAAACTAAGATTGACTTCGCACAGATTTCGACTTAGATTTGATTGCAAGACTCTTCAAGCCTACTATTATTGCATGAAACTTACACTTTGGCAGAGTTGCTACTTGATTCACTCTACATGAAGAGATGTAGGAGAGAACAGCTCTGCATTCATATAACGGACCTCATGCATGGTCCGTTTTCAGACTAAAGTATCATTGAAATCTATTTCCACTGTCCTGTAAAGTCTGATTTACACTGTTATGAAAAAGTGAAAATCATAGATTTACGTGATTGATGATGATAAAAATAACACATTGCGCTTCGAAACTATTCAGTGAATAATTAATTTTCTCCGTATGTTTCCACGTAAAACACTTCCAAAGTATAATTCCATATTGTTTAGCGGAACCTTTGAAGACTTTGATTCTATTGAAACACATTTCTGACTTTTAGTCCACCCTATGGACACATATTTTGAAGGACGATGATAGCTGAACACGTAAATTCACATTTCTAAAAATTTTCAATCGGATGAATCGCCTGATTTTTTGACATGTAGCAGTGATGCACCTGATTTCAACAATAATCAACTGGCAGAATGCAAATTGGATTCATATGCGCTTAATGTGGATTTCTTGAACCTAGAAAGTAAACACTCATTTGAGTGATTTTTGCACTGTGTTTCATTATTTAGATGCAAGAAATTCACATTAAGTGCATAAAAGCAACACTTTATGGCCAAGTAGCCTACATGTAGATAATTCGAGTGATGTCAGAACGGAAAAATTCCATTCAAGTGGTGAATCACTTTTATTGTAGTCAAACGTCATCCTGGAAAAAAATCAAATGCCATGCGTGTATATTTGAAGTTTGATTGTGTACTTGCAGACCTGAAAAGTTGTTAAGGTACAAATAACGATGACAATCCATCGATTTCATAGTCATGGTTGAGAAAAGTCGTGAAATGGTTATTATGGTTGTTGACCTTAATATGTGATTTCTGGTGAATTTCTAATCTGGCCTGAAATTTTCGGGAATTCAATGCTCATCTCTTCGAGAAAGTTGACAATTCGCCTGAGAGATGTGGGCGGACATTCTGATCCTAGTATTTAAGAAATTACTATGAAACGCAGCAATTTCGCAATGAGGAAAAAGTCGCGTTATTTCTTTATGTACGAAATGGGAAAGCAATTCGCTGTAAAATCATAAAGTTTGCATTTTTGAAGATACGTATAACTACCGAACATATCTGAAAGACTTTTGCTATCCTACATATACCCAGCTCAGATTACGTTTTGACTAGGGCTCCTATGGGCATGAGCCGGGATCCGATCCGATAACTACATACGTGATCCGAGGAGAGGCGATGGGTAATGATCCGAGATCCGGTGTGATCCGGTAATGAAATTTGTGTCTACAATTGTTCAATGATTACAATTAAGTGCTTTAACTTAACTATTTATATTTCGTAGCCAAAAAGAACCATATTAATCTTCCACCTGAAACAGAGCACTTCATTGCAAAGTTATACGGGCATATATAGGACATAATCTGCAAAACTAGTAATCGTGAAAGACTGATTCCTATTTGAGGAACCCTAATCTAGGCCAACTAGAAAAACCTTATAGGCCTACATTTATGAGACAAGAGGGTCTACATTACACGACATAGACATATTATCAACAGAAATATTCATAGGTAAATTAGTAGTAATTCTCATATTTCATGAATAGGCCTATTCGTAATTTCAAGTAAGTAAACATTTTCGGTCATTGTACACAATAAATATGCATTGCCATCTTCAGAATTCGGGATCAATACAGACAAAGCTGTGAAAAACATGATGAAAGTGGAGAGATCAGAATGATGAGTGAATTTCTTCATTATAATGAACATTTTAAACTTCTTGAAGCTTCTTGTAAGCCTAGGTTCAAAATGAACATAATACTAAATTCATTCAATGCATCAAAAGCGTAGCTACTGTACATGAATAACAGTGAGTTGCTATGGATGAGAAAGAGAACCCTCACCCGCAACGATTCAACTAGCTTTCTGTTGTCTTCGTCACCGTTTTAAATCATTTTATATGTTAGCCCCAAATTCGTTGGCCTATCAACATCGAACTTGAACCGTTCGCAATAGCTCACACGAACGCATCATTAATCATGTGTAATGTTTTTAATCGCCAAAAAAGAAAGAAAAGGCTTAGAACGGCCTTTCAATCAGCTGTATGAAAGGTACTTATAGTAAAGCGAAACCTGTTTCTTCCCATATCAAAATTTTAAAGTAATACTGGAATTCATTATATATGTCTACTTCCAGTTCCAAACATAAACTTTTTTCTTAGTTTGCTGGTTCAGGAGAGGAAAACCTACTATAAAGTTATCGGCTCATGCCCGTGACCGGAGCCGATCCGATAACAGTCATCGGATCATGAGCCGAATGATCCGGTGATCCGATAGGAACCCTAGTTTTGACAGTATTTTGACTTGCTTATATTGCTTAATACTTGTTTGTATTATGACGTTCTTCATAGCCGCAGTGATTAAAATTTCACTTAATAATTTTAGTAACTTCATATGAGAATGTTGCAGATTATTTACTGACACGAACACAGCTATTAGTCCGGCAGAAATTTGCCGAACCTTGTTTTGGAGTCTAAAGTTTTTTTTTATTGCAGAAAATCCTTCATTGGCCGGTCATCTGGCACCCTTGGGCAATTTGCTCTAGAGGGCAAAATCCAAGATGGCGGCCACCGAACCTAAAAAATGCATTTTTGTCATGTCTTCGGAAATATATGAGGTAGAAGTGCCAACCAAAGGCATGTAAATAGTTTTCTAGACATCAGGATTATAATTCTAACTTAGTTGAATCGACTCGGTGAGGCTACTAGCATATTCTGATAATAGTAGTATATTCATAAGTAGTATTTATGCTACAACCATGATAATAATAATATTTGCAATAAAATGTTGATGACTATTTTAATGATACAAATAGACTGTATCACAGCAACTACATACATGTATATGAATACCCACAGCATAATTTCTACCCTTACAGTATGCCTGATCGTAATACCAATGCCTATGTCAAATTCAAAGCAATAATGTTAACCAGAATGCGTTTGTATTCTTAACATAACATCGACCTGATATGCTATAGGTCTGCAAAGTATTAATACTTTCCATAATTTAGGGAAGTTGATGACATCGCGAATGATTAGTATTGTAACAAATCACATCATAACATGCACAAAAAATGGCACAGGGTAAAATGGTTATTCGCGTCCGAAATTCCTGACAAGTCTAATTCCTCTGCTACTGAAGTAGCGGCTGATTTTTTGAAGCGCAGTACTTCGTCGTAGGAGCAGGTTACGCCAAATCCATGCATCAAATTAATAAGTTTTTTCGAATCACGAATAACTATTCCCAGGTCAATCTGAAGACTCATCGGATGATTGTTCAATGCAGTTGTGATGATGGAACCGATCAGAATGGCAGGTAGAGTTCTATCTAATTTGGGGGACAGCTTCGAGAGTAAAGCGAGTACAGTCTCACTCACGGATTCTGCGGCTATTTCACGACTCATTTCAGTTTCATAATGAAGCTTGTTCTTTGGAATTTCTTGCACTTCCTTCTTGACATTCTTTGAGACTTTCGTCAGTGCAGATCGTCCTCGTCTTCGTCGACCACTTTCAGGAGCGTTGATGCAGTACTTCGGAAGATTAGGATATTCGCTATGCCAGGGGAACTCAACACTAGGACTTCGGTCCCGAAGTACTCAGAGAGAGTCGCAACTAGGCTCCTGCGAGAAAGACAAGTACCTCCAAAGCCTTGATACGAATTGAACAGATCTACAGAACTCCACACGTGCTTTGTGTTCTCTTCAAGAGATCTCACTAGACAATTCAAAGCCTCATCTGTATCATCGCTCGACGTCACGCTTGTAGCACACATAACAGATCTGTGTGCCATGAACTTGCATCGGCATGCTACGTGGTATCGTGCGTCAGCTGCATGCAAGTCACTTATGGCTCCCTCTATCCTTGCCTTTACTGCCCAACCCCAGTCGTCAACCTGCGAGTCACAAATCTCCAGCAAATATAGCTTCAAAGGCTTTTGTCCTTTCTTGGCAATTTCGCGACACAAATATGCTGGCTTCCATCTACTAGGATGCTTCGGATCCTTGTCCAAAGAACAGTCTTCCCCACAGAAGAGACAATGCTTTCTAAAACTGAAGATTGTACCGCTAGAGTTTCGTGTTCTTACTGGTGGAGGATTTAGAGAGGATTTAGAGAGGATTCATCATTTCGTTTCGTTGTTTTCACATGTCTCTTTATGTGCGTTTTTGAGGTATACCTGCTGACACAGCTCTTATGACACTTAACAATACAGTTGTTATCTTCTCGCAACAGGTCTTCAAGCAGTTTATGTTTGTCATCAAGATACATTTTACTGCATTTGATGATGCTTTCAATTCATTTCGGTCCGGAATCAATCAGTCTTTCTCTCTTGTCACCACACGCATACCTCCAATTGAAGAAACATTCCTCGTCCATCAATTCATGATCTGAAAATGCAAAAGACGAATTCAAATACTTGTCTCAATCAAACTGCACATTACTGACACCAACATTAATTTCTACACCAAGAAGCGCACTATGTTATATCCTACTGAACTTACAAGGACATCGACATTCTCTAAACCAAGAACCATTAAGCAATCAAGCTTAAAAATACTTACGTTTGGTTATGATAGAATTAGAAGTTTAAATGGATACATGCACAACGGAGTATGGTAGTACCTAAAGATAAAGCAAAACGTATATTCGAACACAAATCTCTAAAATACGCACGTACGTAAGTTGATTAAGCCTAGCTGTAAAAATGAAAACTGCTTCTGGTAGTGCAGGGGCGGTGAGAGCAAAGAACGATGTTAACTATTCACCACAAAAAGTTGAATAAAAAGCGAGCCTCGTCTTCCAGTTCGACAGATCACCTTCTCAATGCGATTGACTTGTTTACCAGTGAGATTTCCCGTTGATTCAGCTGTGTCGCATTTGAGTCGCATTCGCTAATAGAGGATATACTTCGTATGGTTTCCGAATGACAAAGTAGTACAACGAACTGCAGACAATATAATGATAAATGCACATGCTCATGTAGCCTTACGCAGATATATTGCTAAGCAAAGATTCACCACCAACATAAGATGTCCTGTTGACAGGAATCATAATACATGATGTTGAAGAAAAAGGTCAATTTTCTGAAACAAGACATCTATTTTATGATAAAATTTCACAAATTAGACAAATTACAGTTCACAACTGGGTAAAAATGACAAAGAACGCTCAGTGATATGTACGGGGGAAGGCAGTTTTATACGCATCACTTCATCAAAAAGTCAGATAAGTCCAAACATTAATTTCATATGTTTCACAGGCCCATTTAGCGCTTGATAAGCACCAGCGCTCATTTCCATCCATTCAGGTATGATACTCCAAAATATTCGGACGAAACACGAAAGGAAGCAGAAATGAATCGTCTGAAAGGAAATGTACAGTGAAACATGTTTACAATAGGCTCCATCTGCTTCATGCATTCCATCCATATCATCAAAATTACTATTGCATATATTATTATTATTATGGTTGTAGCATAAATACTACTTATGAATATACTACTATTATCAGAATATGCTAGTAGCCTCACCGAGTCGATTCAACTAAGTTAGAATTATAATCCTGATGTCTAGAAAACTATTTGCATGCCTTTGGTTGGCACTTCTACCTCATATACTTCCGAAGACATGACAAAAATGCATTTTTTAGGTTCGGTGGCCGCCATTTTGGATTTGGGCCTCTAGAGCAAATTGCCCAAGGGTGCCAGCTGGGCACCCGGCAGTTTCTGTTCCCAGATGACCCAATGAAGGATTTTCTGCAATAAAAAAAACTTAAGACTCCAAAACAAGGATCGGCAATTTCTGCCATTATTCTGCCGGACTATACTGTTTTATTTTGAATATAGAGAAAATTTCCAATTGAAAATGTTTATTCTGTGGACTCAAAAAGATCTATTGATAACGCTTAGGATGTTGTGTTAAGATAGACGAATGCAAGCCACCATCCATTCTGTTTAATTAGATAAACAAATACGTTCTGCTGCTTGAATGGGTTTCCTATTATTTGCGATCGCATTAGTTTATTTGGAAATGTATCTTGTGTTACCTTTTTAAGTTGCAGAATTTGTTTATAATTATCAATTGTATCAGAAGAAAGTTTATATGAACAAGAGAAAATCACTACATTTTTTGACTGATTATCTATAAACTCTAGTCATCGACCCTCAATATGTAGAAACCAATCCTTCATCTCCCACTTCCTAAGTTTTATCAAACAGACAGTTGTCAAATCTCGAAAATGAACTAGATAATGCCTCGGGATAGTCATCGCCGTAGTATCCCCTAAAAGGTTCGATTCGGTGGTCGAGTTTCTAATAATGAATGTTAACGTCAAAGAAAATTAGTTCTTCGTTCGATAATTAACCTCTGGCCGAGACTTCATGCCTCATCACCTTCTTTGGCTCAAGAGAACTCAGAAAATCAAAGCAAATTTGATTGACAGATTTAATTTCCTAGTTAACGCAGTTTTAAGACAAGACAAAACGGAAGAAGTTTTCCTTAGATTTGTCTGTATTGTGATATGAGATTTCGACCTAGTGAGCTGCCAAAATCTCGGCTAATACGCTGAATAAGTGAGTTTTGAAATTGAAGAAATCCATGATCGAATGAACGATGCTAAAAAACTGATGAAGCTCTATCGAGTCATTTATTTGAAAATTACGAAGATCCGTTCATAGAAAGTTAATTTCTGAGTATTCATGTTACACACGTGTAATAATTTATTGAGCTGCTATTGATATCATGAAAAATGTGGGGATTGAGTAGCGAAATAACGTTAATATCTGTTTGGTGTCTGTTTCTCTCGGTTGGCAGGGTTGGACGGTTTCTCATTCGGAGAGCAGCTCGTCACAGATCTCGATTGGCCGCGTCCTGAGGTTGGAGGCGTTGGAGCCTTGCAGCTTTTAGCTCTTCCTTTACCACTTCCGACCAGGTCTTCTTCTGTCTTCCTATCTTATTAACACCATTCACGTTTAGCTTCATTACACTTCTGACACATTCTTGTCGATCTTTCCTCATCAAGTGTCCATACCATCGTAAGCGGTTTTGCTGCAGTCCACATTGATTCGATTTCAGACTCATCGCAAGTCGAATATCTTCATTTTTGTGGCGATCTCGCAATGACGTGTCGGTCATCCATCTTGTCATCCTCATGTCACCACTTAATTCCAACGTTAAACAGTACTTTGTGAAAAAAGCGCTATCATTTATGAATTGATGAATTCTCAGGTTTGGTGACACAAACGACAACTTGATGTGGCTTTTCACAAATTATGTCATTTTCTACTTGACATTAATTTTCATGATGATTTTCCCCACATTTATGTTGAATGGTCAACTTCAGCAGATGGTGTCTATGAACTGTGATCATGGAACTTACTATCATCGTCGCACTTAATTTTATGTAATTTCTCATTTCGTGTCCAATTTTCCTCAATAGAATTCGTCAAATGAGATCTCGAGATATAGTGCCATGATCATCTACAACCTTTGACCTGTATACTCATGAGACAAATTCTTCAGGTAGTATCCTGAAATTTCACAGGCAAGTAAAGAGAGTTTCTGACTCGATATAATTTATTGATCTAAAGTAAAAAGTTATGAATTTACACGTCGCACAGCGTGACGGGCCTTCGGCGTCCAGCGCCTTCTTAACGGTCGATGGTCAAATGGCCTGAAAGTTTAAATTTTTTTGGTGGCATATGTGGCATTTCACATCACGATCGCCATTATCGATTATTGAAGTAACTCCTCCTGAAATGCAATAGTATACAACAGTGTTTCACCAGTGTCATCATCTCATTGTTGCATTGACTGGAAATTGTGCTTTTTCATCGCTTTCGCGGTTTTGTCAATTATTATCATCAAGTCACTCCTCGTCTTGCTCCGATTACTATTGTTCAAACAGTTATTTTGAGCTGCGGTAGGTCCTAAATTCTTTTTCTTTCGTGTTGTGCGACTTGTAATAAATTGTTGTGATATTGTTTACCGCTCCACCTGTTGCTGTTGTCAGAAAGTATTCAATTTTTTAACCTCGTTAGTGATACTTCTGAAATTTCGTAGAATTGAATCTATCGTATAAGAATGCAAATGATCATCAAAACTGAGAAAATTGCATGTCATATGCGTTCTCCAGTGGCATTCTGTTCATATAGTTCACTCTCACATCAATGAACATGTCACATGCATTTTCGGACTCGGATCCCTGAATTAACTTGTTTCCATCGATATGATGTGCCATTCTGTATTCGTAAATGAAGCAGTCAATTAGAACTCAATTATTTCCTGTTCTGAGCATCTCTGGATCATTTCTCTCCAGTTTGCTGCTTATTTCATGTTCTAATAGATATTTTCGTTAAACTTAAGTTTTGACAGAGTCCTTCTATGATAGTCGAAGATTGCGTGTTGTCGAATAGATCATGTGACAAGTGCATATCAGAATGAGTGTGAAAAAGGAACATTTCAGTACTGTATCACTTTGGATATGATGGGAAAAGTAGTCGACTCTGTAACACGGCTGCTACAGTCGATGAACTTCAAAATTATGTTTCTATTAAGCAGCTGCAGGCTTCTTCCATGTCCTAGTGTGAGTCGGTTGAATTTCAGTGTCAGTCATTCGCAAGATGAAATCATTGGTTTTCATCATGTGACCTTGCGATACACCGCCACGTGAGTGCATATTGCAAGTATTAATTTTCTCTTGGCATAGCGTCATTGAATTTAGAGGAAATTGCTCCAGGGTTTTCTGTCGTTTCCACACCTGATATCACTTATTCGCCCAACTTTTGGAAACTATATATTCGTCCCAGTGAGCTTGTAACCGTATTCGGTTTCTAATTCGCTTTATTCCCCCTTCGAAACTGGGATTCTCGATGACAGATCAGAAACAGCGGCGCTCAATCTTGCCACTGCATCCTCGAGTGTTTGTGTGCGCCGACCGCCTGTTCTGTTCTTTGATGATAACCCGCTTGAGTTGTTGGAATCTGGCAGTCGGGAAAGTCACTATTTAATTGTAGTAGAATTCAGTTTGTTGGTTGATCTTTGTGTCCAGACAGGCCTCATTAAACGTATTTTCGTTCGGAGGGTTTGTATGTTGATTTCACAATCATCCATGCTTATCGGCATTGGACGACGAAGCAGCCACCGTGTTGTATTGAGAAGGTAACAGCATTGGCAGGCAGCAAAGCGCTGTCATGTGTGAGTTATCGTTCGTCAAGGAACGTGACTCACTTGTACTTAATGTTCGAAACTATAAAGAGCACGTGGATTGTGTTTGGTAAGCATGCTGCAATAAAAACAACGTGCTCTTGTTTAAACTTCAGAAGGTTCATGTTTAAATTAGTTTGTACATTTTAATAGAAAATGTACTACTAACTGGGTAAGACATGAAAGGCTTGAATTTGGATTGAATTGAAAATATGAGTTTTTCTTTGATGTCATTCCTTGATTCTAAATCCGACGCTTGATGATGTGGATGTTAAGGGTGAATTGTGTCATTATTTGTCGATGTGATTTTACGGTGTTACTCCTGCGTTCTCTCGCTTGTCATAGAACCGTGTGGCGGAAACTGGTGATGCGCGGATGTCTTGAAAAAAAATTTATGATAATAAATAAAACTTAATAACACTTAAATAAATTCATAATGATGAAAAAATTGAATAAATGAATGAATTTAAATTAATTGATTAAACTTAAATAAACTTCATGATAAGTCATTTTTACATGTACATAAAGCAGAGAGAGAGAGTCTTTATATGGAGGAAAATTACACTTTGAAATTTATCAATGCTAAGTAGTAGGATAAATAGCTTGGAGATAACTGTACACCTTCCCCATATGTAATTCAATGTAGCAAATTGCGAGATTTTCATTTTCCGAAAACATAGTGTCCTGGAGACACCTTGTACCCAGGCTCCTGAGAGATATTATTTCAATTATGTTCTTTTACCATGTTATGTTGTGACATAATATGTAATGTATTAAGATGACGATCGATAGTGACTTGAAGCAATATTGTGCTCAATGAGTTTGCAAACTGATTCCGCACTGCCCCGGGAAACCAAAGAGCTATCAAGTGACTTATCTGCCAATTCTTCTCTGTAGCTGATATCTTAAAATACGAAGGCAAGTTCGAACTCATTTTACCCCAAGCTGTAGTGCAAAGTTGTTGGGCCAAAATGAGCGCACGATCATTTTCCATCGAAGAAGAACTCTGTCACACTTTGCAACCTGTTTCCTTCCTATCTACTACCCAGGGTAGCGGCCGAGTTTGTTCGCCCGGGAATTTTGTTGGGACTCGGGAATCGCCCTTGAATTTTAGCGAAATTGCCAATTAGCCCTTCAATACCCCGGGAATGCCATTTTGTGATTTCTTACCATTATCTTCAATGAGCACAATTTCGTGAATTCAACTACCTTAACTATTATTGAGTACACCATTTCTATTAACTTTCTTCGAATCTTGGTTGTAACAACCAAGTAAATATGTATGTTTGCACAACATCCGGATGAAATATTCATGACTTCATAAATTTGTTTCCTTTCCATATGAGTGCGTCAATCATATCTGTGAGGCGATGATATCGTGTTTTTAAAGCGTCGCTTATAGTGAAGGCGCTAATGATCAAGTTTTGGAATAATTAGCGGTGCATTTAACAAAAACAATCCCTTACTATTCACGTCGAAGTCGTGCACATAATTAAAGTTGACTATAATTCATGCATGTAAGTATAAACTCACTATCTATCGACAGGGTCTGCAAAAAATCGCTTTTTTGTATTTCTCAACTTGTCTACATGTACATGAAATTTCGTAACAGACACGTACCATGCCAGTTAATGCAACCTCTAATGATGTGTAATGAAAGTCGCGAGTCATATATACTAAAAATGTCAGATCTAAATGATTATGTTCGCAATCATCAATTTCATGGGTTGTATGATGTTTTACATGTGCTATAAAAATTCCGCTTTTCATGAAAAGTGTACATCTGAGCAGGAATTACACATTTTAACAATAGAGGTTGCTTATGCGTCTGCATCCACAGAAAATAAGGGAAAGATATCAGTCCAAAATCAAACCAACAAAATTCTGCCAACGCTGTAACTGACAAAAGTGCATCAGAGTTTTCGTCGGTATTTCGAATGAAAGTCAATGGCTAGGCAGAGTGATGAGTCCGTAGACCTCAGTAAATCATGACAAGAGGGCTACTCAAATCTCAAACAAATGGGGCCTGTGGATAGACTGCTGCTCTCGAATATCGGGATCGCGACCAGAAAATGGGGTCGTTAGTATATGGAGTCATCTGGAGCTTCCTCTGGTGGTAGAGATTTAGTTCTCTACTCCGGTCACGACTATGCCAGACACACGAAAAATAAATAGAAATAACAAATAAATCAATGAAGCCCATCTACGTAACTAAACAAATAAATTCTGTTAGCCTACACCAAATGTCCAGAAATAAGGTCTAGTTATTTTAGACCTGGATGCATGTGTTTGACATGTTAACAGTGATATACACGTATGTATTTCTCAACAAAGTGTATCGCATTACTAATCGACCGTCAAAAAAAAAAAAAATTTCAAGAGTGCGGGTTGGCTAATAGGTAGACTCTATGTTTCATGACATATTGTCAAACCTATTGTTTTCGAGATAATCAGATCCATAGAAGTTTTTTGAGTATGGTTTGCTGGATCTACACATTTAATCACACATTTAACTGGTTCACTATTTTGTTAAAGAAGCACAGATGATAGGCCTTCATTCAGTGACTTGCAGCGCTTGACCTCATGCGACCTAAGTGATTCTACAATGATGAAAGAGTCAATTTTCCGTACTTTCTAATTCTAATTCTATTGATCACAGAATATTTCATTTTCATCAACCAAGTACTACTCCTCATTTATTGTCTCTTCCTTCCGCAGGATTGAGGGTTGGACAAATACATCCAACTTTACAACTTTTTCGTATAATTTTTGGTTTTTTAATCATTTCAACTTCTAAACATACCACGTTGAAGTTGCAAATAGCCTTTTGAGACGTTCAGTGATACGTCTATTATTTCAATAACGTTTCAAACACGCCAATTACAAGAAGCGGACGGAATTAATTATACAATGCGAAGAAATGCACAATTATATTGAGTCAAATTAAACTAGATTAAAACTTCCTTCAATGGTAATGTCCCCAATACAGATGTAGCATTGTTGCGCTGCGCCGCCATCTCTATTCTTCGAATCAAGAAGGATTGAGAGTTTGCATCTCCAGCATTATATCATATGTACAATACATCAGACTTCACTAAGAATACCAGACACTTTTTATGGCCAATGGTTGCCATGCACCCATTGTTTCTACGCAAACTGTCATAAACGGATAATGAGCAGGAATACCTTTGGCGTTTGCGGTCTTCGTCCAGTGTGACAATTTTCCTGGCTTCTCTTGACGAATTTTTTGATAACTTTGTGCCATCGTGCCGTTGTATTAACCTGTGCATTTTTATATCATGGAATGAACACATTGGTGTTCAAAATATCGCGTTCCAAAATGCAATTTGTTGCTTCAACTTTGGATGTTCAAAAATTGAAGTCTGAAAATCGACTAATTACAACGTTATAGAATTATATGAACCAGTTGATGATGATGAAATATTTTTTGATGGTTGAAAAGTTCGGAAATGAACTTTTCTGTCCGTATAAAATCTCAGTTAGATCTCATAAGTGCTTCATTGGTTATAGAAATTGAGGAAAGAAAAGTATGCATTTAAATAATTCTTTGGAACCACGTCACAGAATTCAAATGAACACAGTAGAATCAAATATCCGTTATTATCTAACACGTTGAAACTCATCGCAAAACTCAAATGGGAATATCTCAAATTTGATGACAAAGATAGTTCAAGGAAGTGTCCGGATAATTTACTGAACAGTGTAATTGGAATAATATTTCTGGTTAATAGAAAATAGCGTGGAAATTCGATGAAATATCCCGTAAATTCGAACCTTAAAATCTGTCCGCCAACCTGTCTACATGTACCTTAGGCCGTATACAGTGCATGTGTTTGTCGTTGTCTTGATTTTACATAACATAGCGCCTAGTCATTATGCTCTCATTTGTACCACAGTTTCGTCTTTCCAAGTTCAAGTCATACTTGACTCTGTTTTCATAATGGGTTTGAAACTACAACCAGGTGAAATATATGCATTAAGGTGTTATGTACAGCACATATTCAACTCTGCATATTATACACACAGTCCTTCTAAATCTGAAGTATGCTTGTCAAAGTCTTGTGTATATCTCATAGAATGTACATATCGTCAAATGTTGGAGAATCGACGCGCACATTGAGAACTAGACTGTGAGAGCACGTGACAGCCCTAAATCGCATGACTGTCTATCGACACCTTATTACATGGGAAGTGATAACAATAAAACCTCAATAATGGAAGTAAAGCCCCATGCAATACACAACAGTGGCACAAAAATTGCACGCATTTTCACCTAGATACACGTGCCAACGACTGCATCATTGGGTTATAATCAGTCACATGTGCAATTATAATCTTTTCATTGGTGATCCATGCCCCAACTGAGTTTCCCCGGATGTGACCCTACCTTGAGTCAATTTCCATTCTAGTCAGCTTCAAATAAACGATCTATTTCTCTGCCTACTTACACTCAGCACCAACCCCTTATAAAAATGCTTCAATGGTCAACTTAACACCGCAACATAAAGAACATAGATATTCTCGAACTATGGAAACAATAGAATTCTGCTCACGTCACCAGACTTGAATGTAGACTGTTAAAAAGAAGTCCTCGAACAAATTTTTTACCCTTTTTCTAAAGCGATTTTTCATAGGTTCTAGCAATAGTTTGACGTTTCTCTTTGGTGCAATTGTAGCCCATGCCCAAAGCTAACTCAGTCACTCGAATTTTCAAAAATGTCTACTTCCCTGCCTGGTGGGCCCTAATTAACAAAAACGAGTACTCTTTTTCTAAGCTCGCTCCTGACTAGATATCTTACAGCATCAAAAATTTAAAATATTGCTGCGATAGATAACGATCTACTTTATCTGATGGTGCAGAAACGGTAAAGAAAGATGAAGAAATGAGGTCACCAGAGTCGCAAATTTGCAAATTTGGCATTTTTAAGGCTATGTATCAACTTTGTAGATCTAGAACCATCGATCGATATCATTGTATCTGCATGTAAACATGGAAGCTACTGACAATCCACTATGACAATGTAGTCTACCATTGATGTCAATAGATGTACTATAGTCTGTTGAATTCAAGTTTCCATTCATTGAATTCAAGATTCGATATCCAATGTTCAACTTTCGATAACACAGATTCATGTTTCGATAACTATGATTCAACTTTCCATGATGATAGATTCAAGATTCCATATCATGGATTCAAGTTTCCATGATTTTTTTATCAAATTGGTTCACACAATTCTTCACATAATTTTCATCTCTATGAATATATGCGGATGACTTGGATCTCTATAGAACTTCAAAATTAATATTATAATATAATTTATAATAATATTATAATCAAAATTATATTGTCAAAAAAATCATCTTCGCGCGCGAATTCCGATGCAGTGTCTACACCATTTTCAAGTTTGATTTCTGAAGTTTTAACTTCATTTTCTGAACTTCTAACTTTGCCTTAAGATTTTTGGATTTTGATCTCAGAACGTCTAACTTTGACTTCAGATGTTTTAACTTTGACTTCAGAAATTGTCAATTTGCTGCTACTTTTCATCTTCAAACCACTGTATAGCAAAAAGATGAATGTCATTTTTAAATTTTGATTATACATATTTTATTTCATTAATTATATTCGCAGTTTCATGTCATATGAAGCATAGAGCAGACTGCTGTATTATCATATGTATAATCTTATCAAATTCAAGTATAATACAGCAAACAGAAAACACAAGCAAAAAAATCACAAGAAGGTCAAGTTCCAGGATTTAGACTTTACCCGTTCAAGACGGCTGGGAAGAATGGACACAGTCTTGGGATGTCAATTTAGTGGGAGCTTCGACAATTTTTGATTCAAGGTATATTAACCTCAAAGGTCTATAGCTCCATGGCCCATCCCAGTGGCACATGTGTACAAATGTCTTTCAAGTATTTGATAACAGCATATTTGAATATTGTATGAGTTTAATATTTGAATGAGTGTTGACTATTGACTTGTTGCTAATTGATTCTATACTTATTTGCGATAATTACATGTCAGCTACTTTTCTCAAACAATTTGTGAAATAATTATTTATTTGATTATAATCTGCACTTAGCTCCCATTGCTATATTTTTGCTAAATTTGTTTCTGACCCATGCAGTTCCTTTTTTCATCTTTCCATGCGATGATTCTTGTGTCTATAAAACAATTCATGAAAGTACATGCTATGTAATGCAGAATATAAACATGCAATTGTGCGGTACTATGGAACACTGCCAGAAATCACAAGAAGAAGCTTTCACGATTGATGGCCTTTAAAAGAAACTTGTTCATATGCGTTATTTGAATCTGAATGACATCAGCTGTCAAGTGGCTCAGACCATGATTCATAGCATCTGTCAAGACAGATTCCTTGTGACATGCCCAAGTTACTGATTCTGGCTTGTTTAGGAGTCTGTCGCGGCTTGTGTTCAGGAACTTCTTTGCGTGATGCTTGATGACTGAAAAAGACTCTTCAATTGGATTCAATTGTGGACTGTATGAACTCAATTTATGAGTGTTCATGTTTGGGAACACGGATCTATCAATGAACAAATCTGGTTCATTATGAATAGATGCATTGTCCATGATGAAAGAAACTCAATAATGGATTGCCCTGCTTCATGCAACACTCTGCAATGAAGGTCTGATAATCATGTTTCTTGTATGACCCGAGTTTCATAGTGTGATGGACAATGCCATCATGAGAGACGGCCATTATCATGTTCAGGTTTGCGCCTTTGCTCGCTGTCCTTTTTATTACAGCCTTGTTTCCAACTGCAGCTCTTCCTCGACTGCAGTGACTCCAAACACCAATATTAGTTTCGTCGACCCAAATGCATTTGTCTACATTGGAGATGTCTCTCATGTACCGTTGAGTATACTCAAAGCGATTTTCTTCGTGAAAATAGTGTCGCTTGTTATTGGCTGCGAGTAGCACTTTTTGTATGAAATGGAGCGATTTTTGAGATGCAGCGAGATCGTTGACTTATCTACTTCGATGTTTCTGGCTTCAGATAAAATTGATTTCAGGTCGTTCAGATCCAGCAGCGGATCATCCTCAAGCTTATTTATCAAAAAGTCAATGTGCTCGTTTTCTATCTTGTGATAGCGTTTACCTCCCCAACAGTTCTTAGGTGAAACGAGATGGGTCTCCTGCTCTAATGCTCTCATTACTGTTCGATGACCAGAGTTATACTTGATTCCCATTGTGTCACAAAAAGTCTTAAAATTATTGCGATCATGGAGGTAGGTTCTCAATAATCTCTCCTTGTCATGGTTTGATATTTTGCTGTAGCCTCTCTTCATTGTTTATTTTTATATTCGATGATAACTGTAACTCAGTGAATCAAATGTCTATTTATCAATTTATTCGCACATAAGTCTTAAATTTCAAATTTTGAAGTTCTATAGAGATCCAAGTCATCCGCATATATTCATAGAGATGAAAATTATGTGAAGAATTGTGTGAACCAATTTGATAAAAAATCATGGAAACTTGAATCCATGATATGGAATCTTGAATCTATCATCATGGGAAGTTGAATCATAGTTATCGAAACACGAACCTGTGTTATTGAAAGTTGAACATTGGATATCGAATCTTGAATTCAATGAATGGAAACTTGAATTCAACAGACTGTAGCAATGTCATTATAAAGAAATCTATGGCTATTCTGAGCGGCATTAGATCTTTAATTGTCTTTTCGAATGACTCAAGAAATGAAACATGAATTTAGCGAATCATGAAATCATGCCGATGAAAATTGAATCAAAAACTTGAAATTTCAGCCAAGAAAGCACTATAAGATCTCAACTTTTCCTTCAAGACTTGCATTAAATTACAGTTCACTAAATTTCCTCGATCAGCTGAATTTTCACTTAATAAAGATGCTTGTTAGCAAATTTTCATTCCTTTTGATATCCAACTTGTTTCATACTACTTTTAAAGTGGTTTCATCTCGGTATTATATAAACATGGAAAAACTGTTCAAATTAACTGCTTTATAAAAACTGCTCAAATAATTTTTTGGACTGCAGGGAAGTAATCTCTACAAAAAACTAAATCTTTTCATATACAAATTTTCACCGCATACAGACAGATGCTTTTTTTGAGTCGACACTCTTCCTATTATATACTTGCTCTATGGTGACCTCACACTGTGGTAGATTGCATCCCGAACATGAACAGATGCACCTTATGAAAACTGAATGCTCTTTTTATGATAGCGACAGTTCGCTATCCTCCAGACACGCACACGGTCTTTAATAGGCTTCAATAAGAATTCTGAATCGTCAGTAAATGCGATTCTTGATCATTGCGGCTTTCGAAAATGAATTCAATTCATTGACCAATTCAGTCGGCCTAAGGTTTGACAAGGAGAGAGAGAGGTGGGCAGATTTTGGGTCGGTAGGAGCAAATACCAGCGGATATACAAACGATTGCGAAGTGTCTGAGACGTCACTGCTTCATTCCAAGCTAAATAAAGCTGTCTTGATATAGAAAAAATCGATCTGACTTTAGAAAGACGTAAAAGATGGCGATCATTCCTCTAAGACGTATTTCGTGAGCGTTCTTACCTTTTGTAAAATCGTTAGTGTCCACACTGCTTAAATAGTTTGATCCAGGAGTTAACAGTGGATCGAGGAACATAAAGTCTTTCGGCAACAGTTGCCTGTTTCATGCAGGCTTGCCACACATCTATGACATGGCAATTGAGACCTTCTTTCGACATGCTAGCCATACACAGTGATTCGAAAAGACAATTTAGGATCTAATGACGCTCAGAATAGCCATAGATTTCTTTATAATGACATTGCTAGTATATCTGTTGACATCAATGGTAGACTACAGTGTCATAGTGGATTGTCAGTAGCTTCGATGTTTACATGCAGATACAATGATATCGATCGATGGTTTTAGATCTGCAAAGTTGATACATAGCCTTAAAAATGCCAAATTTGCAAATTTGGGATTTTGAAGTTTGCAAACTTTAAAATCCCAAAAAGTAATTGATTTTCTGATAACTCTGGTGACCTCATTCTTTACCGTTTCTGCACCATCAGATAAAGTAGATCGTTATCTATCGCAGCAATATTTTAAATTTTTGATGCTGTAAGCAGAGTTGGAAAAGTCGGAATTGGAATTAATTCCGACTCGGAATTAATTCCAATTCCGACTTTTCCAACCCGGAATTAATTCCATTTTTCGTCGGAATTGGAATTGGAATTGACGATATTTAAATCTACTGGAATTGGAATTGACCTTGATAAACCTCAATTCCACTCTTTCGATAGACCTGTGATAAATCTATTTGTACAAAAATTGAAATCACGGTATTCGGCCGTTGTGTTAACTGCACGCAGAGATAAGAGAGAGATAGATCGGCAGAGCTAGTTTTATTCTATTTTTGAATAAAGGGTGCTAATTGTGACTTTGATGGGCCTACAGCCCCCGGACAATGTTAATTCAGCAATTAAGCAAACAATGAAAAGATAATCATCTTTGTTCAATCTGTTATTTAGTTATTTATCATGTAAGATAATTAATCAAAATAAAACGATTGTTGAATTTAGTTATTGATTGGATAAGCACAAAAATTGGAGATTAACTTAATTGTTGTACACACGAAAAAAATCGGTTTGGAAAGAGGAAAATTATCGCTGCATTAAAGGGCAGCCTGTCAGTTCAAATCACAATATAGACAGTGTCAACAAATTATTCTCATAATTAATGATTCAATTAAAATGGCAATGGCATGAAATATTATTCAACTTCCAATCACAACAATTGCCAATATTAATTTTCAAGACTATAATTATACAAATACGATGCTCAACGATAAAAGAAAAACTTTAAACTTGCAGTTCACTTCTTGATGTTGAATTCACTTCAATTCGATCGGACTCACTTATACCAAAATAATATCATAAATATCATGAATATCAGTGTCACTTATACTGTCAATCTTCAATCGCGCTCGTTGATGTACGTGTTGCCGCATACGCTACTGTGTTGTTGTTCGCTGGTAGACAGTTGTAGTTGTTACTTCTGTAGTCAAGTTACACCGCGAGAGCATGGAGTTCTTCGAACAGCTACTGAAGATGTCGTGTGTTGTTGTTGGTAGTTGTTGTTGTTTCAATTTCTCATCGTCTCTAATTTATGCAAATTTTTGACACTTGACGACAAATCCACTTTCTTTTGAAAATTGAAAGAGTTTCCTTTAATCTCTGCTCATTAGCTTTCGACCCGACCACATTTCGTTCTTATCACGGAATTTTTAATCTCCTTTTTTAACATGGACCATTAATCAGTTTTCATGATATCATTTTTATCGTCGTTTTTTCTTTCATCAACAATCGCGTTATTCGCACATTGAATTTCTTTCTTCTGTCAGTTTATTAATAGATTTATTCGCATCTCTCTCTTTCTCTCATAGAAGTAGATAATAGTACACTAGAATGGAAGTTTGACGTCTTGCCTATGTACAATGATGGCACATGGAAAAATCTATGGTTTGTAGATCAGATTCGATCTAAAACATTGTATCATAGTCAAACTATTTGCCAAGTTGTTTGCGGAAGTTGTTGGCAGCAAATTAATGCAGGATTTTTATAAAGATAATATTAAGTGAGATGGTGGCATTGTTTCATGTGGTATAGCCTACTATTCCCTGGGTTGGTATATTTTGTCGATTTGCAGCAGTCATTAACAACTATTTTTCAAAATTCGAATTAAAAATTGGTCCACAAAGTCATAATTGAAAGTGGGCGGTGCACTGGTTGTAAGAATATCTCAAGAATTGAATAGAAAAAATTCTAACCGTATGATGATTTCTCCTTCATACGGTTAAGAAACCTAGCGCTTTTGTCGAATAAACACATTGAAAGCTTCTTCACCGACAATAATTTCTCAGATAAGTGAATAGTCGCTGGAACTTTTCAATTAATCATTAAATGACACATGTGATATAGTGTGATGATATTTTGGAAGCTGATATTCGAAAGCATGTAAAGATTTTGAAAATTGTTCAAATATAGTGAACAGGGGAGCCCTTTCAAGTAAAATGAATACTCCGAGATTTCTTGACCTCTGATTTCAAGCTGGAGCAATGTATGTTCTGTAAATCGACATTGCAAGTTGCATATGTGACTGATAATACTCTTGATAGATTATAGGAGCGATATTTCAAAATGATGAACGTACAGAACGTTTTAAAGGATTTCTTTCTTTGTCATCCTGTCGCCGCAGTATTTTGTACATTTACTATTGCTTTTGTGTATGATCTTTGGACAAGGGGCAGCAATCCAGATCACAGTTTGGCTTGATAAATATAAATACAAATGAGAAAACATGGAAACTAGCTCGCACAATTTGCGTTTTGCCCCAACTTAGTTCCCCCGGCGTGCGCCATAATTTTCATGCAATTTCCATTCTAGGACTTTCTATGGTACTGTTAATTTCTATGCTCTCTCTCAGCGTTTGATTTTTTGTTGACCGTTAATTTTCTTTTCTCTTTTTCACAAGATGCTGAATATCTCGTTTACGAAACGAAAATGGCGTAGGCTGACCGGCTACATATATACATGTACATGTACACAAAAAAATATGAACTATGAACATGAGAATGCACATAGGAACGACGCAGGGAACGGCACACAGGAATAACGAGGATAGGATACGGGCACATGGGTTAGATTGAAGCGAGGAAACTTTAGATACATTAACATATACGCGTCATGCAATTATCGGAATTGAATCTCATTATGGAATTGGAATTGAATTGAACTGTTTCGACTGGAATTGGAATTGAAATTTCTGCTCTGGAATTGGAATTAAAAAATTTCTGTGGAATTTTTCCAGCTCTGACTGTAAGATATCTAGTCAGGAGATACGATAGATAGGTGCTAAGTCAGGAGCGAGCTTAGAAAAAGAGTACTCGTTTTTGTTAATTAGGGCCCACCAGTCAGGGAAGTAGACATTTTTGAAAATTCGAGTGACTGAGAGAAAGCTTTGGGCATGGGCTACAATTGCACAAAAGAGAAACGTCAAACTATTGCTAGAACCTATGAAAAATCGCTTTAGAAAAAGAGTAAAAAATTTGTTCGAAGACTTCTTTTGAACAGTGTAGTTCGTCCAGTGCGATTCTAAAATTTCATTCACTTTATGATTGATTGTGCAAGCATTATCAGAAATGGACGAAGTGCTGTGCATGATAACTTAATATACTTATCTTATTTGTTTGAAGAAGTCATGCTTGTCATTCTCTACTTAAATAAAGCGATGAGTCCCTCTATTACAGGGCATCAACCCTACTCTCCTACTGCTACCCTACTCCGTTGATAAAGACTGCCGGTGTTGGTCGAAAAGGCCTTTCGGATTCATAACGGAGTTTTTTTGTTGTGTTTCCAATATTGGCAAGTTGGGCTCCCAATATGGAAAGCACCAACCCTACTGTTTTGTAAAGGACAGTCCTTTATTTAGGATGTCAAAAGAATAATCTCCTACAATTCCTTATTTGTTCTCCATTTACCTAGAGAAATTGGTGTCTGTTGAAATACCGAGAAAACTGTGATGGACTTATTACCAGAGCCGAATTTCTTCTTAGAGCACCAACTGATATCCTGATCATTGATAAAGGATAAACCATTGCAGATGAGCTTTATTCCAATTGATAGTATCGACGTACTATTTGATGAAGTGACCTTGTGACGTCGAAAGCTTAGAGAACGCTTTCGGACAACCCTATTGAAAATCTGTTTTTGTTGAAGAAAAATTAAAGTTTCTTCAAGTAGGAGGGGCCCTCGACTTCGGAAGATTATCTCTACACTCTTGGCTATTTCAACTTCAAATGTTGTTGACGGAGTTTTCGCATATTGGTGTAAATAGATATTGGTGTAAATAGATATTGGTGATAATAGAAGCAGGTTACATTTGGCAGGGGTCGCAGCCGTCTGACTTTCATACTTTTTTTTGGAAATTGCCATATCTGTATCATACTTTTGACGATTTGCTGAATTCTCTTTTTTTAAAATATCGGTCTAATAGCAGTTTTGTAATTAATAGCTTCAGTAAATTTTATTTTAAATGTGATGTCAAAATTCTAAGAAATAATGCATCATGCCAAAGCGTAAACGAAAACAATTATTTGTAAGTGTGCCGAAGTCTAGTGATGGCAGGTTGTGATGAACTAGATTCTGTTTGTTTCGGCCATGTTAATAGCACAGCAAATTTATAGTATTTCAGTCAGTGGCAAATATTCAGTGCGTTGAATTTCTTTATGCATTCATATGCTTAGTGTCGCAATCGCTTCACTTTTTTTGTTTTTTTTATCAGTGACACAATTATCATTTTCAGTTGTGTTTTGATCACGTTGACAAAAAGATTTTCGGTTTTAGTCATTAGAAAAGCTTCATAATTTATTTATCAGTGCCATTCTGAATTAAGACACGTAAGACAATAAACTAGTAAGTCATTGAAACCAGACAGCTTTCAGTCGCTAAGACATGTTTCTTGTTGTCATTCTGTAGTATCAAGCCAATGGCAACCGCTTGATTTTTAATCAACTCAGCTACCCGTGACTTAGTTCGCGTACATGCAGATCGTCTATACAGTATGTTGAAATAATCGCGTGAAAGCTCCTGGTAATGTCATTTACTTCTAATTCTCGGAGCTAATAAAGCATGAGCACGAATAATGGAGCGGCACAGTAGGAGTACAAGGTGAGATCGATGTGATGTGAGCTATACCGAATACATCTGGAGAAACTGACTAAATGGGGAAAATCGATGATGGAGCGCGTTGCAAGCTGGAAATTCAGTTTTTACTGGACAGTCAAGCGATTCCTCTACACGTGGCCCGCACATTCATAACACTACTTCACAACATTCACATCGCTGCGCGATGAAATTATAGTTGGTAGCGAATTCAAAACGAACTACAACAAAACTACAAAACTACTTGTAACTACCAAATTTAACTTTGTAATAATGATATCTGAAATGTGATGACTTGTTAAAGATGTTTATTTAACTTGAAAAGAAGTATTTTCACTAAGTACTAAATGATAGTCGCATGCCTTTGCTATTGCTTATCGTGAAAGGATTTCTAGCCATGATGATTTCTTATACTACTTGCTTTCCTACAACCTTGATTTGGCAGACTTTCCATCCATGATCAGACATTACTATTGTGAAGATGTTTAGGGAATAAGGACTTTATTAAGACATTTTCTTTCGAGCTAAGAGCCCATCAATTGTGAATGCTTATTTTGTGTAATTAAACAAAATATAAGCGCCCTTGACGTATATTTCATTCACTTTTTAAGACTATGAGAAATCAAGTCAGGTAACTCGTGGATGTGCATGTGGGAGTCATGTATGGACCTTCCACCTTGGCTAACAGCTCTATTCTGATACGGCTTTGTCTAATCCTCAAACATAAGACACAATAAGCGAGGAGCAAGTAAATAAGGTTTGTCGGGTTATAGATCTAAGTCAAGATGATGTCTGTAACAAGAACTACAAATAGAGACCTGCTTTGATTACATCTAGTCCGCCTACAGTTATGCAACTGATAAATTAAAATTGGAAAGTGTCACGATGTGATTACGCCATTGATTAAATGATCTATTGTACATGTAGCATTCGCAGGCAGTTTTTTTAAAAGCTGCATGTGCGTCTTGCTGATCATTGTTCGCTGTCTCATGTATGCGATCGACTTCAATGTTCAGCAAGCCAACATTCTGGCAATCTGTCGTTTTCATCATAACAGAAGACATCCCTGATTGACTAAAGCTGAATGTAACTGGAAGCGTTTAGAGGATATCATTCAGCACAATTATCCTGGAGAAAGCTTAGAAAGAAATTAATTAGAATACGGCGATTCCGAATGATTTCTGCTCATAATTAGGATTTAGAACGCGGAAACATGGTCCAGTTACTTTGATATTGTATTCGGTGTCAATTGGTTTGATTCCAATTGGTATAAGCCGGTTGCATTGCCTTTTCGTTCGGCCATAAATAATCGGCTTTTTTGTGACCATAAATAATCATAGGAACTTTCTGTAACGACATGTTCACTATGTGAGCATTCAATGTGGAAAGTTGTTCGTCATCGAATGAAGTTTCTGTTTTTGGCATAAACTGTTTTCAGTTCAGAATGTACATGTATGTTGCGTGAATGTGAAAATTATAGTTTAAATCTGTAGTGCAGTTTTACGAATTTTTTTATGGTTTTAGCGTTTTACAATAGGTTCATAACATGTAATTTATTCAGCGTAAAGTATAATTCTAATTTAGTTTTCCCGTTTTACTCGTTAGTATGACAGTTCGCTTTCTTCTAGCAATCATGAAATGCGACGCAACGTTTCATTCACCACTCAGGGAGAGTTTATTTTTAATCTTATCATAAAAATCCCTCTCCGTTTGATGCTGCCAATAAACGTCAAATGTGATCTCAGAAGTTAAGTTAACTGTTGTAATGATCACTAGCAGCTATCTACCTATGGAATCATCTCAGTGCTGTCGGACTCACAGACCTTAGTTAGAAATTGATTCAGCGTAATATTAAACATTTCTGATGATGGTTAGTAAAACAAATACTTTACAATATCCTTGATTGTGATATTTTAGTTACGATGACATTTTTATTGACGTAAATGGACTTTTTTTGTTCCGTTCAGAAATTAATTCATCAAATTGTTGTGGCATAGTTAATAATTGAATCTGACGTATGTTATTTGCGATGTGACTCGACAGTCTGACGCAATGAGTTTTAGTTAACTTGAGTGGGATACTCCCGCAAAAACAACTTCATCCTAACATGAGATTTTGAAACATTCATCACTGATACAGGGTGGCGGCCGAGCACGGCAATCCCGGGCGGCCCGAGAATTTTGTTGGGGCCCAGGAATCGCCCATAAAGTTTCACGAAATAGCCAATTAGCCCTTAAATAGCCCGGGAATGCCATTTTGTGATTTTTTGCCAAGTTAAATGAGCATAATTTCTTGATTTCAACTGCTATTATTATGACTTTTATTGAGCCCAACATTTCTATTAAATGTCTTCGAATATTAATTAAAATTACCAATATGATTGCACATCTGGATGATATATTTATGAGTACATGAATTTGTTTCGTTTCCATGTGACTGCAAGTGATACTTGTGAGGCGATAGTTCTGTCGTTGGCGCGTCGCTTATAATGAAATCGTTCATTATGAAGCCTTGCAAATAAGTAGTGTTGCCTCTCACAAAGACAATGTATGGCTATTCACGTTGAAGTCGATGGGTTGACTATAAAATAATTCGTATATGCAAGTATAAACTCAAAAAACGTTTTTGTTTTATGTGCTTCTGAGTGGGCTTACATGCAATTTCGTAAAAGACTTGTAATATGGCAAATTTTCTCATTATTGTCTCTAATAATGTAATTAATGTTGCGAGTCTTGTACAGTAAAAAAAAAGTTATTTCTAAATCGTCGGCTATCTTCACGTTGCAAATTTTATAAGTTGTAAGATATTTTGCAAGTGCAAAACCTTTGAGCAATAATAACTCAATTTAACACAGCAGGTTGCTTATATGTTTTCACCCACACCAAGTTGCGGAAAGATAGCAGTCTAAAATCATGCCAAAAAAATTCTACCAACGCTGCCACTGACAAAAAAGTGCACTAGAGTTTTCGTTGGTATTTTGAATATAAGTCTGGCTAAGCTAAGAGACGAGTTCGAAAACTTCACAGGCAGTCGCAACAAGAAGTCCACCCAAACTAATGGGATTAATGTATAGACCACCGCTTCCAAATATGGGGGTCGCGACCAGATAGGGTCGCTAGTATATGGAACCAACCATCTGGAGCTTCTTCTAGCGGTAGAGATTTAGTTCTCTGCTCCGGTCGCGACTATAATAGAAACACGAAAAATAAATCAACAAATGCCGTTTTAAGTATCAAAGCAAGCAAATTTTCAAGCAAGCCTACACCATATACCTAGAAAAATATGGCCTAGCTATTTAAAACCTGGATGCATGTGCTTTACCGGTTAACCGCGATATACACGTATGCATTTCTTAACACACACCGCATTACTAATTGACTGTCAAATAAAATATTTCAAGAGTGGGGGATTGGCTGATAGTCCATTAAACATTTTGATGACATTTACATTAGTAAACCTATGTATTGTTTTTGAAAGTAATCAGAACCACAACTGTCTCTTGAATAAACCTGCTTAGGCCTACACATTTGGCCGGCTGGCTATTTTTTAAGCAAGCACAGACCATCACGCATTTATTCAGTGGTTTGTAGCCTGTGAGCTGTTTGTGAAGTCTGAATGATTTTACAGCGATAGAATGTTTTTTCGTATTTTTTGATGATCGCAGAATATTTCATTTTCATCAACTGATTCATATAATTTTTGCTTTTAGCAGTTTTTTCAAACTTCAACTTTCAGACATGTAAGGCTGAAGTGACAAATTGCCTCTTGAGACGTGATATTTTCAAAAAATGTGCATTATCAATTCATTGTATTGACATTTTAATTTATTCGGCACGGTGTGATTACTATTTCAATAAACAACTAGAAGCTCACGTAATTAATTATACAATGTGAACAGGGAAGAAAATCTTCCGGATTTATCCAGAATTCCGGATTTTTTGACGACCATCTGGGTCTTTTTTGAGATTCGCCAGAAAATGCAAAAAAAACAGGAGGGGCAAGGGGTAGGGGTAAGGTATGTGGGCCCTTAAGATGGAATCATCTTCGTGAAGCAACACATGCGTCCTGTCTTAAGGCAAAACATCTTCATGATGGGTTACATAAGACCCCTCTGATCACCAGTCATTACAAATGATATTATCCATTGGGCCCCTCTGACGATCAATGGGCCCCTCCGCCAGAAAATGCAATAAAAATGGAATGGGATAAGGTTTGGGTCCCCTTATATGGAATGACATCTTCATGAAGAAACGCATGGTCTCGTCTTAAGACAAAAAACATCTTCATGATGCGTTGCATAAGAAGACCCCTCTGATCTTTAGTCATTACAATTGATGCATGTTATCCATAGGTCTCCTCTGACCATCAGCGGGCCCCTCTGACTAGCTGTGGTCCCCCTCTGACGATCAATGGGCTCTCTCCGCTAGAAAATGCAATAAAAAGAGAAGGAGGTGGAAGGTAGGGTATGTGGGTTCTTAGGATGGAATGCCATCTTCATGAAGTAACGCATGATCCCGTCTTAAGCCAAAAACATCTTCATGATGCGTTACATAGGACCCCACTGATTACAAGTCATTACAATAGATATTATCCATAGATCCCCATATCCACTCATGTGGGCCCTTCTTTGACGATCAATGTGCCCCTTCTGACGATGCATGGCCTTTTTGGGGATATTGGAGTTTTTGACTAGGTGACTGCGTGATTTATGTTTCCTTGTTACGTTTTTTGGCTCTTTATTAGCTCCCCTCTCCTATACCGTGCATACTATATAGCCGATCGCCATAAAATTTCATGGCAAATTACTCGACTATTTTCTCTATTTAAAACAAGTTTTTTAATTGGAACGGTAGTTTCGGAATAACAGAGGACTACGCACCAATTAAAGACTGTGTTGCAAAAAGCTCATGATGATCGATTTATATACATTCTAGGAGAATTATGTCTGGCTTGGGGTTATTTAAAATTACAGGCCGATTAGAGCTTGCTTGTAGAAGTTCTGCATACCGGTACATTCAAAAATTATTCTCTAATTCTGTAACTGCCCCTCCAATTCAAATGAAATGGATTGTAATGGATCAAAGTTCTACTACTTACACTCATAAAGGTCTGTAGGTTTCGCCTGCGGCGCTTTATAAACGTCAAAGTTCTACCACTTACATTCATAAAGGTCTGTAGGTTTCGCCTGCGGCGGTTTATAAACATCAAAGTTCTACTAGTCACACTCATAAAGGTCTGTAGGTTTCGCCTGCGGCGCTTATAAAACATCGAAATTCTACTACCTACACTTATAAAGGACTGTAGGTTTCGCCTGCGGCGCTTTATGGACATCAAAGTTCTACACTCCCAAAAGGTTTAAGGTTTTGTATGTGGTACTTTGCCTCAATATGTGTGAGATCTAATTAATTAGTATCTGTGGCCTTAATGCTTCATTTCAATGCTTTTATAGTCGCAGCATAGGGTATATAGTGTATAGGTGCATAAAGATTCATAACTTTTTAAAGTTGATACTTGGATTGCTTGTAATCATATAAAAACAGAAAGTGGGCCCCAGTAAAAGTAGCGCATGGGCCCCATAGAAGCGATCCTCCGGATTTTTTATGACAGCGTTCTCATCCCTGTGTGAAGAAGAAGAAAGTTGAATAATTTGATTAGGAGGAATACAAAATCATATTGAGTCAAAATAAACCAGATAATGAAACTTCTGACATGGTTTAATCCGATGGTGCTGTCCCCAATACTGAGGTAGCATTGCTACTTTGCACGGCATTCGCTGAATCAAGAAAGATCGAAACCTTGATTTTCGAGCAATATACTTGACTCTTCTCGAAACATCAGACTCAAATTTCATGACTGGCGGCTACCATGCGCCCACTGTTTCTACACAAGCTGATAAAAAGAGGATGATGATTTGGAATTCTTTTGGTGCTTACGGTCTTCCTCCATTGTGGCTTTTCCTGGTTGTTCTTGTCAATACTTCTTGATAAGTTGGTATCATCGTGCCGTTGTATTAACATGTGCATTTTGATATCATGATTTTCTATCATGGCATGAATACGCTGCAGTTCAAAATGCCGTGTTCCAAAATATAATTGCTTCAACTAAACAAATTTGAAAATTGAAGCCTGAATACACCTAAATAGAAATGCGTCTAAATGCAACTTTATAGAATTTCATGAATCAGATGATGAAAATGCAGTTCTTTTATCGTCAGAAAGTTCAGGAAGTGAATTTTCCAGTCGATATGAAATCATTTAGATCCCGTAAGTAGTTTACTGCTTGCAGGCCATTGAGGAAAGTAGATGGTTTTCATCTTAAGAACCACCACTCACAGAATTCAAAAAGATTAAAAACTGAGGTCGATTGAGTAAAATATCGTTCATGTTAAAATTTGGTGGCAAAATTCAAATAGGAAATGTCTCAAATTTTATGATGAAAGCAGTTTAAAGAAGTGTCCCGATAATTATCGAGCGGTGTATTTGGAATAACATATCTGGTCAATAATAAAGAAAAACCGTGGAAATTCGATGAAATAGCCCAGGAATCGCCCGGGAATTTGAAGCTTGAAATCTGGCCGCCACCCTACTGATAATAAATGATTACTAATATAGGGATGAAACACAGTTTCACACACAGGATGATCACAGTTTGAAATTGATGCCTGTATCAAAGAGTTTAACATGGACAGCAGACAGTTTATTAAGAAAGATCACATTTGTAGAAGATAGTTCCGTTTTTCCCTTAAAGGTTGTATGACTCGCTTTTGTGTTGCTTTCACTTACATGATATCCATTGAAACTACAGATTTCTATTCTGTTCCATTCTATTCGATTTGCATGAAAGAATCGCTGAAATATTATCAATAGTTTGAGGCACTCTGGACTTCTTTTTCATGTCATTTGATGTTATCCCTTAAAAGATTCTGTTTTGGTTTTATTATTTTAAGAGTGTTGAGGTTGTAGTCATTCATGGTCGCAAAATCAATTTCCGTCAACGACAAATCAAGCCTTCTCATTAAATTTTCATCAGACCCATTGTAATTACCGTAAGGAATGACCGAGGTCGACATGGCCATTGTATGCGACTTCCCCACGACCTCGTGTCGCAAAATCTCGTTCATTGTGACGTGGTTAGTGGCAGTTCTCCCACTGGGAGATTTCTGATTACTGCAGCTTCCCTGCCAGCCATTGATTTCCCGTCTCGTTCCGCTGCAGGTAGCGGCCGAATTTGGCGTTCGCAACTCTCCTGTTGAGTGTGTGCGTGTGTGTCTGCCGATTCGATACATTGCAACGGGCATATGTGGTTTGTGTCCGCTTTGCTGTTCGCTTGATGGATTAAAGTTTATGTTGGTGATTAAGTCGAAGATGAGACAGCGAACTCATTCCATGTTGAGGTATTGGGCTCAGTAATAGATGAATGAATCATCGCTGCGATATATATATATATATATATATATATATATATATATATATATATATATATATATATATATACATATATCATCCGAACATACTTACATCAATTCAAAATTCATTCACTTCGGATCAAGAAGTACAATGAATTATTTTGCAGCATTGATGTAGCAGTCTCAGCTTTTCATTGCAGTTGCACTGTATTATGATTTTTGATACACAGCGGCTCCATTGATGAATTGATCCCTGATAATTTAGCGGTCATCAGTTATCTAATTTCTCGGCTCATGCAGTAATTCTGGTGCTGTCTAGATTTCTTTATTTTGATGGAGGTGCACCCCTTTCCGTATTTATTTACTGCAGAGCTTCAGCCATCGGATAACGTGGGTCGTTGGCATTTCATATTTATCTTAGCACAGTATCTTCAAGCAACCTCAATTTCACAAAATGATCATAAATAAGAAAATCTCAGCGGTTTTAACAAAATTTTTCTTTGTGTGCTGACATGGGCACCAAATACGTGTAATATATGAGTCGATGAGATGACTGCATCGAAGCTATTGAATGTAAAATGCATGACATGGAATAAAATGCTTAATACAGTAGTAGTCTTTTGAAATAAAGGAAAACGCATTACCTTATACCCTCAAAATAACCTTTAACCTTGCACTTATCTTCTGATTACTACGAACTTTATTTTTATCCGTTTCACCAAAGTTTCCTTTCTCTCTCTCATCCTGTTGTTATGAATTTTGAATCCTCATGTATGCATCTGATTAAGAATTGTTTACATAAGAGGATAGTTATTAGTTGACTTAAAATCAATTCTAGTTCGCTTACCTTCAGTCTCCCAAGACTGCTACATTAATAATGAAAGTCAAGGGAAGTCAGTCTGTATGATGCAGTCATTTTTGGAGGACCCTGTAGGTATGTAGAAAGGAATTTAATGTTGCCGGGTAGTTGAATTTCTGCATTGCATATTAAGTTGACATTAAATAGGCAAATTGCATGGAAGCAGATCAGTAAATGCTAATATCGATCATTTTTCGATTTGCATTCATATTACATGAAATAATGATTGTTGGTAATCTAATTCGTTGAGTGCATTTGTATGCATTTGTGAAATTTTCCAACCGCAGTGAGCAATCACGTATTTTGTAATTACTTGACTGACTGAAGTCTTGTCAGAGCTGAACACCTCTCACCAGTTATTCAATAGAATTTTGTTTCTCATTGCAGATCGTGTACGTGATGCCATCCTCCTCTGCACGTTGCGCTCAGTTGCCGCGTGCTGCTGACAAACTTCCCTTCTACACTGCCCTGAGGAAACTGCGAGACCATGTGCAGCGAAATACGCCGTTGGATGAATCTGACGTGGTCTTCCCGGACTACACAGAGATGCGCGTGTCACAACCGGACCCGAAATCCCTCCTTAAGGCTGAAAGACGGCGGAAACGCAAGGCACTGGAGATGGCTTCTTCTTCAACCTCAGGCCGAGAGAGCAGCGGCGCAGGTGCCGGAGGGGCTGGAGGTGGCACGCGTAGCTCTCGTGGCTCCTCCACATCCGGCAGTATGAATTCAGAAGCAGAAATTGCCCCTCCTCCGTCCTCTCGCAGCAAAGAGAGCACCAACACTGCTTCGGTCGCTGTGACCGCTGCTCAATCCTCCACTTCTTCGTCTTCATCCTCTTCCTCGTCCTCCTCCTGCTCAGTGGCGCAGACGGCTGGGGAGGAGCCGGCGGCAGTGAAGGCTGAAGAGAGCAACAGCAGCATCGGAAGCTGTGGAGGTGAGAAGCCGCCGTGCATCACACCCACGCCCCTGCCAGCACAGGGCGCAGCACCGGAGCAGGCGACTCCTCCGCTGGCGGGCGGCCCGCCACAGCAGATGCGCTGCTCTCCACCCACCGGGAATCCTCTACCGCACATTGGTAGTCTTGGCGGCATGTCCACCGGCTCATATCCTCCTATGACCCATCCTGGCATCCCTGGCGCTCCTCCGCAGCATCCACCACAGCACTTCCATCATCACCCGGCGGAGTATCCGTCTCCTGGGCCTATCATGACCGGGGGAGGTATGCATCCCTCCTTCTACTCCTCACAGTCGCAGTTACCGCCGCCGCCACCCCCAGCAGGATATCCTGTGCATCCGCAGCCGCAAGGCGCCTACTATCCCGGCCCACCTGCTCCACAGTATCACTATTCGGCGGCGCCTGACTGCTATCCACCGTCAGTCTATTCTCAACCGTCCTACTCCCAGCCACCGCCACCACCGCCGCCGCCACAGCATCATATGGGAGTACCGATGAATCACAACGGCAATGAGGCCGGCATCTATCCACCCGCAGTCACCTACCAGAATATGACAAGTCATCTACAGCAGCAGCAACCCCCGCCAGAGAATACAATGTCAAATTGGTCGTTCAGAGAGGCGAACAGAGAACAGGCAGAGTTTGGACAGCCGGTGATGACTGGTACCACCAGTGCTATGGCACTGCTGTGTCAAGGCAAGAATGGACTGAATGAGCCATCTTCGATGCAAAGTGGGACGCCGTCTACGTTTGTATCCAGTCCACGCTCCACGGATGAATATCCCTTCCATCATGCTACTGTTAATGGACATTCAACGCTTTTGAGTAGCGAGTTCAGGCCTGCGAAGGAAGAAAATGTTAAAGAAGAGGAAGAAGATGATGAGAAACCGATCTATATTTCGTTATAGTCTGACTGGAAGATTGGTAAAGTAGTTTCCGCACTTACATGCCACTGTCGCGACTATTGCCAGTCCTACGTGTCGATTACATGTAGGATAATTACCTCTTGTTCTGCTCCCTGAATCGTTAAAATACCTCTCAACGATTGTCATTCATAGCGACGGCATTTGCGTGCAAAGACATCGTTTGGCTGCTGCTTCTTTGATAATCATAACGATCTAGTGCATTGTGCATCCCATTGTTTAATAATAAATTTCAATCAAAAAAGACATTCCTAACTGAGCGGACATCCGAATTCGAGTTGTGAATGCACACACTCGGATTTTTGCTGCCTAACCGGCGGCCACTTTGATCTCATAGAATCCTGTTATTTGGATTCATGAACCATTGAAGCACAATCTTGCTGATGTTTTTGTGTTTCTATTCAAGGATCTCAATTTGACACTGCTACCAGATATGTCGCAATTTCTACATGAATCTCAATGTAAATGTGTCCAAATGGAAGCATTTTTCATACTTCTGTTTGGAATCGTTGCTTGTATTATTATTTACCGCGGCTTTGTTTTGGCTTCTATATTTATCTTATTATTGTATATTCGTGAATTATGCAAATATTTTGTCAATGGACGTGATGACCATATTCATGATCCTTTGCAATTTGATTTTTAACACTGATGCAGTTCTGACATGAATATTCAATTATTTTGCGATGGAAGTCAGATATTTAGATGATCTCGACATTTTTGTTCTTGAATTTCATTTTGATCATGAAATAGGCAATTGCAATCGTTTACGCATCTAGTTTGTGATTTGAGACTTAAATGCAAAGAGGAAGATACATAAATCACTTTATCAGTCAAGAACTTTAGTCTTAAAAGTTCTATTTGTACAATATATATGCAATGACAATCAAGCATTTGTCTAACTGGCATTTAGTTGTTTTTCCATCCTATTTGATTTAGTATCTAGTTTTGGTATTGTTTATGGATGACTCTGTAATAATTTTTTCGATTGTCAAGTGATTTTATCTTATGATTTTTTTCATAATGTATATCATTTCTTCGTTCGTTGCCAACCAACCAACCATGTGGATATTTTCTGTAGTTGGAATTTGTCAATTTTAGTGTCTTTCTTATTTTCTCTGAAAGCGACAAATCTCTTTTAATGTCTTCGACAAAGCGTTGAAAGGAAGCGCATGGATTTTTGCTTTCTACGAACTACGCAACTTGTACATAGATATTTAACTGTAGTTATCACGAATCTCACCACGCAGCTATAATACTTCCATGAACAAAGAAACTTATGGGCTAGTTTGATATGTAAATCATTTGTGTTTTCTTTTCAAAATTGTCAAATCACAGGGATACATTCTGACTTCATCCTATACTATATTGTGCAAGTGAGCCCGTCTTTGAAACAGTTAGTATGTGTTGATAGTCTTCAAGTTCCGTGTGCTAATTTGTGATTATTGTGGCGATCCGTCTTCCATCGACGGTAAGTATTGCTGAGAATTCTATCGCATCAACGTTCGGAGTTGCATATTCAATTCTTACATTGATCACCATTCGTCTTGAACTTCCAATTTTTACTGTCTATTACAGACAAGAACTATGCGGTGCTAGATGTGAACTATGTCAGTGTATTTTTTGTGTTTCTATGTGGTTTCTGTTACGGAATTGTCATCAGATCATGAAGTTGTTATTCGGTATGATGAACAAGATTGACAGATGTCTGAGATTATGAAGAAGAAATGTATAGAGTTGTCAATATCGAAAAACGTATTTGTTGAACGACTCAGTAAATATACATGTACACATCGAGGTCACCAACCAACCAATTGCCCAATAATCTGTGGTACTACAATGCTGTCCTTCTATCTGTCGTGTTTGATAAAAGATAACATTTTTCTGTATCACTGATTTGTGACACGAATGCGATTTCTTTAAATTATTTTTTAGATTACCTAACTGTGAATTATCTTTTCTGATCTTCAGTTGAATGAAGTAGTAAACGATTTGTGTTGATTGGACAGTTACGACTTTGTTAGTTTTCAAAATACTGTAGTCAGTATTACGAACTGTTGGGACACGCAGTCGACTGAAACGTTAGCATTTATTTGTAACATCCTTTGTTTCTGTAGTTTATCAAATCGCTTTTTCAGTGATTATGGAACTACAAGTTTAGTGAATGAATTTCTAAAAAGTAGAAGGTGGACATGATGTCTGAAAAGTAGAGATTAAATTGCTCGTAAACGACGATATTATCGCCCATTTCCAAACCATTCGGATCGACTTCGTGTCTGGTGGAGTGCGAACGACACAGGGCATCGTGAACAGTTCATTGATAAGCTTGCTATCTAATGTTGGAGACCGAAATGCTAGGCAAGCGAATGGATATTTAATTGACAGTTGTTCATCAATATGAATGATTTCACACGCTTTCCAATATTTTGTTTTGAATTTTAGTCCTAAACTTCATCGGCAGCAACTTTTTACAGTCACCGGAGCGTTCATAAGTTCAAATTTGAAATCGATAAGAACTTGGTTTAGAAATGAGTGATAATTGTCGTTTTCATGTAACTTTTTTTGCTCTGTGCATAAAGATCTTACACAGACAGCCGGATGTATCAACTCAAGCGGAGTATTCGGTCTATCCTCTACTGTTCAGTCTTTCATATCTAGTGCTTGTGTTTCCTCCCTATGGAATTGTAACGTCAGTGACAGTGGAACATGGTTCTTGATTGATATCAGACTGATGCTTCGATGCTAGTCAAGAGATTCTAAAATGCAAATTCGAAAGTCGTATTGTATGCTGCTGCTGCAGCGGAACGAAGCTAAGAAAAATCAATCTGTTTGAAATTACGGTGATTCACTCCATCATGTCTTTACAATGAACTTGCCAATTAGATCGCCTCACATTCGTGTTATGGAAGTGTTGACTTGGTCAGTTATATCCTGAACTCAACTTCCACGACCTCTTTCTATGTCTGCTTTCCAGTGCTGGTTTCGTGTCAAAAAGCATTGTCAAAGCATCGCTTCCTAGCACCAAAGATATTTCTATTACCCTCTTATTATTCTCTCTATCATCGTTGAACAGTCATTGTGTTTCTTAGGTTGTAATACAGTTCAATACTACTAGATAGCTTTGCCCGAAATTGATCGACTTTCATTCAATAAATTTTGTTAATTGAGGTCTCATTGTCGATTGTATTTGATCTTGTAGTTTCCCATTTAGAATTGAAACTCAGTCTATTTGATAATGAATATTCCTTGTGTCATTCATTGATTGCTCTTGTACAGTCATCCGTCATTTTTGATGAAAATCTTTGAATGTATAATCAAGGTTTCAGTGTTTGCAAAATACACTATTGATGATAACTTTTCAAAAATGAATTCTATGAACTGATTTGGTGACATCTCTTATTAGAGAATAAGAGAAAAATGAATTTAAGAATGGCTAAAACAACGACAGCAAGCACTTAAATCTTATTGCATGGAAGTTTGATCAAAGAACAATGTATTAGTTTGATACAATATCAATTTCATATAGTGATCTATCTCTCGAAGGACTCATCGATAAGTGAATCAATGGATTTAACATGTTGTGATATCATGAGATTGAATGCCATTTGTCGTGGAACGAAAACATGTCGGCTTTTGGGTAACTTGATCCATGAGCATTATACGTAGATTTTTTTGTCTCATTTACGGTCATACTGCAGTTCTTGAAACATTTTCATATGCATGTTTTCGGGTACATGCTTAAATCGTCCTGGTTTCGTCGTGTTTAGCTGTATATATGTCTCGTGAAAATTCGATTAATAAATTTTGCACCACTGTTTGTTGTTCTATATCGGGAAGGATGAATCGAAAAGAATTTTAAAGATGACGGAGCTACAATTTACATCGACTAACACAATTCAACGACTAGCGAAGTTTCTCATTGATCGTGGTCATATTCATTGTAAATTAATTGGCTAATTGCCTCGGACAGTCCCACGAAGAAAAAACGAACAATTCTTTCGCTAGGCCTTTCACCTGTGTCAAACAGGCATCGTCAGGCGATGCCTGTTTGACACAGGTGAAAGGCCTAGCGAAAGAATTGTTCGTTTTTTCTTCGTGGGACTGTCCGAGGCAATTAGCCAATTAATTTACGACTAGCGAAGTATCATCGCTAGAAGTAAAGCGAGCAAACCTAGTTCCCGCAACATTGGGAGTTTTCAAAAGCAGTCATGGACCTAGACTGCTACAAAACCTTCACGCATTCGCTTACGCTTTTTTCACGCATTCGGTGATTAAAACTAACAACTGAATTTCATACAATTCTACATGTAGCTAGTTATCAATTGACTATGCCCACATTTGAAGGGATTGAAATTATTGGGGTAGCCTGTATTTGCCACCGGAGATGCCATCGTGATGCCATCATTTTCTATCCAACCGCGGGGACCATGACGTGCATTCGTACTAATTGAACTTTTCATATAGATATACTGGTTGCCTGCAATAGCGTCTCTACGTAGCGCCACTGATAACCAAGCAGTCATCTTTACAAATTGAATCATTTCTGATCCAAAAAAAGCTGATTTTCAAATACAGAATTATCAGATTTCATATTATAGAAGTAAAAACCACAATTGCATAAAAATTGTTGGTCTCTTTTTTCATGTCATTGGCAATTGAAAAGCCGGCAGACATATGAAAATACAAGCTTTCATGAATTACTGGCAAATATTTGCGAAACAGAACTGATCTCTTTTACTAATGTGAAAAAGTAAGAAACTATAATGGTTAAACTCCGAATCTTTCGCGGATAAGAAACCATCGCAGATGACGCCATGTCATATGCAACTGAAACGTAGTTCAGCAGAGAGAAGGATGAACATTGACAACTTTTCCTAACTCCATAACAGCAAAAGTAAACAAATAAGAAACACGTAAGTACAGATTTTCAAATCTTGATGCAAAAACAAACACAACTCAAATCAAATATAAGATGAGAGTATGATTTAAATCCCACTGAGCGAAAATTTAGATTCGATGGCAAAAAAGATAAATTGCACCCAACATACTTGCAAAATCAACGGTATAGTGTAAAATGCCTATGACATAATTTACAACAATACTTGAAATAATGAACAGCGCTTCATGAATACAAAAATTTCTCTGAACAAGTTTAAAAGTATGGAAAATGGAAACATCGTGTACTTTTATCTCCTAACCGTGAGCCACGCACACTTGAGATCGAAATGATCCATGCAATCTATCCATCAACATATCATTCAGGGTCACAAGAACGACTTCATCGATAAAACACCCAATCCGTCATTCCTTAGAAAACAGACGACGTTATCAAAAATGAAATAAGAAATGATATCTTGTGACGCAACACAAATGAGAAGACTCATCTCTCGTATTTGGCTTCTAGCTCAATGTGCAAGAAATGAGAGATAAAATCACATTAAGTGATTTTAAACGTTCTGATGGATCTCATCTCAAAAGTCTGTCGCTCTGTGACCTCTCACTGTCATGAATTAATCGCTGTTGATGGACAGCACTTTGAACATTTACGTTGAGAAACATGTACAAAATTTTCCGTACTGTTAGTTTGAAATAAATATCTGTATTATTGGACTCAGAAGTTAATAATAGTATTAACTGCCTACATAGTTCTGAGACACCCTGTATTAAATCAAAATATTATCAACATACATGCTTCATATCTAAAGCATTTAGCCGCTCAATATACTTTCGCATCATATATGTTCCATGCATCTCATTGCTCATTAGATACATGATAATCTGAAATTAGATAATTCATATGACGATCATTGATATAGACTTATCCCTTTCACACAGACTTATTACGGCTGGAGCTCTGTGAGGAGATATTTTTTGACACTTCGAATTGATGAAAAGTTTCGTTTTGATATTTGATCTGGTATCAATAAAAATAGGAATATTTACATGATGTCGCTAGTGATTGCTATCACAACGTACTCGTACATGTAGCGGCACTCAAATATATCAGTTCATCTATATGTACATTGTAAGCAAATTTATGAATTATTGAAGCTGGGACATTCCCATAACGACGTCTAAATGTTTCATAATTTTAATAAACTTATAGTTAATAAGACTTAAGGTTTGCCCTTAAGAGGACACGTGGTGCGTTATAACCTTGTCATCATGCAATTCTCTATTCACGCGTTACGCATGCTTACTCCATTTGCTTTTCAATGAATGTCATTCTTGCATCAAATATGCAACTTTCTACTAAAATCTGACATTAGCGAAAGTAAATGAAATTTGAATCGATTGCCATGAGAAGCAACAAAATATTAGGTAGACGATTTTTCTGGGATAATTTTCACACATGTAGTATCTAACATAAAAAAGCATGAATAAATGATTTAGGCCTACTGTAATCTTATTTTTTGACTTCATTTGATTAAGAAATGTAATATCTGAAATTTAGTCTGTAGGACCCTCGACAACCTAAAAAATCATCTCTCTACGAGTTATATAGGTAGCACTAAAAACGGATAATCAAGAATTATAGCAAGAAACGGAACCTTAGGCATTTGTGGTGCATGAACTTGCTTATAAGATAATTTTGATGAGGTTGCATGTCTGTTTATCATTTAACAAGTGATCTGATACACTTGATTCTTCATAACAAATCCTAACAACAATTTTGATACTACGATAGGCCTCTACCTAGATAGACCTAGAATCTTGAATGAAAATGAAACTAAAGATGATATCAGAAAAGGAAATTGCACTGACATCATTCACCCTTGCAGCATGTGGGTCAGGTGGGTCAAGTGTGTCAAAGATGTGGTGGGTCGTGGGTCAGGGTTCCCTGTGGGTCAGGTGGGTCGTGGGTCAAGTTTGGTTGACCCACTTCCAACTCTGACACAAGGTATGTTAAGTACGGCGCATTTCAACTTGGCATATGCCAGGCTTGCCGTGGGAATCAGTAGTAAGGAAGTGACAAACACCAGATAGCGCAAGATGGCCGCCATCGCTGACGTCCCCCCCCCTCTGGAACGGCAGAGTGTCGTGGTCGGCCGCCGTGGTGCTTCGGGTCTGAGTCCCCCCCCTCTGGAACGACAGAGGTTGTAGTCTGTCGTGGTGTGCCGACCAGGTGGGTTCACAAACTGTTCGCTGACGTCCCCCCCCCCTCTGGAACGATAGAGTGTCGTGGTGGACTTGGGCGACCGCCAGGATTAGTCTTGAGGCTATAGTGTGTGATGTTTTTCGTGCAATCTGCTGAATGTTGGGTTGTAAAATGGGTTGTTTCGAGTGGAAGGAGTGGTCGGATGAGAAAACGGAGGTCGGATTCGTATTCAGCGTGAAATTCTGCATCGGTATGGTGAGTTTCAAGGCAATCGGTGAGAAAAAATTTTCAACATTTTCGAAAAACGACAGAGTTAGAATTTGGGACGTTTTGGTGTGTAGCGTCAAAACGAAGCATCGGATGAGAAAACGGAGGTCAGATTCGGATTCAGCGTGAAATTCTGCATCGCTATGGTGAGTTTCAAGTCAATCGGAGAGAAAAAATTTTCGGCTGCCGTCCCCCCCCCTCTGGACAGCCTGCTTCGATTTTGGCTTCCAGTGGACGGATTTTGTCGTGCGATAGCTCGTTTGAAAGCTAAGAGTGAGACAAATTCAGTGAAAGAATCGGCTTGTTCCTATCTGTCTTTGTTCAAAAGTTAGAGCGGTTACAAGATTTTAGGTCGGAGCTCGCTCACCTGAAAAAATCCTAAGTGTCAGAGTGACTTTGTATGGGTAAAATTTTGAAAATTTTCCAAAGTGTGGAATTTCGACCTGGGACCGTCACCAAAACATTTTTCATCAAATTTCACCCACCCCCCCCTCTGGACAGCCTGCTTCGATTTTGGCTTCCAGTGGACGGATTTTGTCGTGCGATAGCTCGTTTGAAAGCTAAGAGTGAGACAAATTCAGTGAAAGAATCGGCTTGTTCCTATCTGTCTTCGTTCAAAAGTTAGAGCGGTTACAAGATTTTAGGTCGAAGCTCGCTCACCTGAAAAAATCCTAAGTGTCAGAGTGACTTTGTATGGGTAAAATTTTGAAAATTTTCCAAAGTGTGGAATTTCGACCTGGGACCGTCACCAAAACATTTTTCATCAAATTTCACCCACCCCCCCCTCTGGACAGCCTGCTTCGATTTTGGCTTCCAGTGGACGGATTTTGTCGTGCGATAGCTCGTTTGAAAGCTAAGAGTGAGACAAATTCAGTGAAAGAATCGGCTTGTTCCTATCTGTCTTCGTTCAAAAGTTAGAGCGGTTACAAGATTTTAGGTCGGAGCTCGCTCACCTGAAAAAATCCTAAGTGTCAGAGTGACTTTGTATGGGTAAAATTTTGAAAATTTTCCAAAGTGTGGAATTTCGACCTGGGACCGTCACCAAAACATTTTTCATCAAATTTCACCCACCCCCCGCCTCTGGACAGCTTGCTTCGATTTTGGCTTCCAGTGGACGGATTTTGTCGTGCAATAGCTCGTTTGAAAGCTAAGAGTGAGACAAATTCAGTGAAAGAATCGGCTTGTTCCTATCTGTCTTTGTTCAAAAGTTAGAGCGGTTACAAGATTTTAGGTCGGAGCTCGCTCACCTGAAAAAATCCTAAGTGTCAGAGTGACTTTGTATGGGTAAAATTTTGAAAATTTTCCAAAGTGTGGAATTTCGACCTGGGACCGTCACCAAAACATTTTTCATCAAATTTTGAAATTTCACTGACGTCCCCCCCTCTGGACAGCTTGCTTCGATTTTGGCTTCCAGTGGACGGATTTTGTCGTGCGATAGCTCGTTTGAAAGCTAAGAGTGAGACAAATTCAGTGAAAGAATCGGCTTGTTCCTATCTGTCTTCGCTTAGATGTGAGACGCCATTTAAGATTTTGGGACATTGGCGAAAAACGACAGTTAGAATTTTTGCGATGGCTGCCTACTGTAGAGCCAAAACGAAGCATCGGATGGGAAAACGGAGGCCAGATTCGGATTCAGCGTCAAATTCTACATGGAAATGGTGTATTTCCAGCTCAATCGGAGCACTAGAACCGGAGATAGACGGGTTTTTTAGTGTTTGGATGATGGGTATTACGTCATCAGCTGATCGCCACACACTATATAAGCTGGGAACCGAGAGAGACTTGTCATTTAGAGGAGAACGATTGTCAGAGGTAGGTCGTCTCTCTGAGCTCCGATGATAGCTTCGGACATTCCAAATCCCGAGTTTCTGTAAGAAACCGACTTAGAAAATTTCATTGCTGATATCAGCTAAGGCGTCAGACTTAGAGGTTTGCCAGGAGATGGCCTTCGTCTCCAGGCCATAAAAGACTCCAAAACTTTAAAGGCTTGTAACTTTGCTTCTACAAGTCCGTTTGACTTGATTCAAAAAAGGTTCGGTCGCTATTGACCTGCCCTAAGTGATAGACTACTTATAAAGTTTCATAAGTAGTGCTAAAAAGTTGAAAATTTTAAATTCACTAGTTTTGGAGGTTTTCTGGGGTTTTCGACCCTGCTGAAGTCAATGAAAGCATTTTTAATGATGTCTGAGCCAGTCTTCTCATGGTATAAGCGGCTTTTCACTGAAAGCGAGCAAGACACGGAGAGTTTTGCTGTAATATTCCACTGACAGGGTGTTCCTTCGGGACGGCGGACGATGCCGTAGTGATAAGTGTGGCAAGGGAATGTGTCATATTTGAGACCGTAACCGCTGGGACAACTCATGTCTCATGTTGGGCATTTGACACAGCTCTCAACGTAGCACTTTGAACGCCAATCGGTTGAGTCTTAGCTATCTTGTCATGGGTGGCCTCTAAACATCTCCATTGCAAAACGCTGGTGAATCAAGCTCTCTACGGCTTGCTATCAAGCTGATCAAAGCAATAACTTGGAATGTTTCCTCAAGGTTTTTAAGTATGCTGAGTTCAAATCTGCTATCAGATTTCAAATTTAACTAAGACTAAGGCAGCTTTGAGGGGTTAGATCCCAGCTACTGTTCACTACCTTTGACTCGGCGTTGCTGTTACCACTTCGGGGCAGTGACAATGATGTCTTAAGCTGTAAATAGCGGGTATCGGGGAAGATCTCTCACTTCCCTAGTGATCAGTACAAGGCCTTCGGGCTGTCGACGGGATCGAGTGCCACTCACTACACTCAAATCTATCATTCCTCACTAAGTGTAAATTACTGACTATACATTTGTCCTGCTATCAGGTTGTTTTGACTTGCTATCTAGTTGAATAGTCTCTTGCTATCAAGAGATTCACTTCTGCTCATAAAGCACATCATCGCTGTAATACCTCCTTTGCTCGAGCGTTCCTTCGGGACGGCGGGTACTGCCGTAGAGGGATTGTGTTGCACGGGTTGTTCGTCGTTTGTTAGACCGAAACCTCTGAGCCGTTGCTCATGTTGGGCATTCGACTTCATACTCAACGTGACGTTTTCTCTCGCCAGGTCAGAGTACTTCAGCCATTCGACAAAGGTTAGTCTTTATGATATGGAGTAGAGTGAAATGTAATTCATTAGATGCCCCTTCAATGATTGCTCCCATGATAAACGTTGATGAGACAAATGAAATGATTCTCATCTTCCTTTTTCAGTGATTGAAATCTACTAACACACTACCGTATAATCGACCACTATGGGGCAAGACATGATAGAGCCTCCACGCGCTTTGCCCTGGGCAGTCTTCGGACTGGCGAATACTATCATTAAGTTGAATCTGCTATCAGTCAACTTGAACGTTGCGTCGCATTAGAGGGGTATATAAACCACTGCCTCTCATTTCATTTCATTTCAATCATGGAGACGCCGAACGCTGCAGTCAACTCTCCTCGCGGACCGCAGTTAAGACCGCGAAATTTATTTAATGAATTTGCTAGAATAGAGGAGCAAGACAGAGTTTTTAATAATCTTGCTCGGATTGGCAATCCGATGACAGCAACTGCTGTCAATCCAACGGAATGGCGCTACATTCCACTTTTCAGCCATGTACCAGTTAGTGTGGAAGTCGACAGTGCTACCAAAGAGAGAGTCAAAGACTCTCTCAGTAGAATTGGTAGGGTGTAAGATGACGTTACTCCCGAGAACGAACCACCGGCTCTCTTAAGGGCCACCATGGGGCAAGACATGATAGAACCTCCACGCGGTTTGCCCTGGGCAGTCTTCGGACTGGCGAATACTATCATTAAGTTGAATCTGCTATCAGTCAACTTGAACGTTGCAAATGAAGTTCGGTGTAATACTTCCTTTCGACGGGCGTTCCTGTAAAGGGCGGCGGTGAAACCCGTAGCTATGTATACCGCAAGGGACATTCGGCAATGGTCAATCTTGTTAAACCTCTCTGCGTCATGTTTGCAAGTGATTGCCTCTGTCTCAACGTAGTATGCATTCGCGCCAGGGCGACATTTAGCCAACTGTCGAAGGTTGCCTAAAACTATCCATTGCATACATTATGAGAACCATGAGTTCTACCTGTCTCTATCAATGAGATGAATTGATGAATGGAATGAAATGGGAGGACACTCACGCGCCACACGCAACATAACACACTTCTCTCTTCCGTAGTCTAACAAGCTCTTTACACATGGATCGCAGTCGATTGCTATCCCTGTATCATGTAAGCTATCTAAATTTTATTTAACACTATTTCATCTACCATCATCAGCCATATGAAGTGTCATAAGATTTACAAGTTAGACTAAGCGTGCTACTATTTCCAAATGAAAAAGTATACATGGTTAAATCATCCACTGAAGCCCCATTCAAGTAAGTCAGTATGAAAGCAAAGATAATATGAAAATAAAAATTTATTATGGCATGTATTTCAAAAGGTCTTCATCGTCAATATCGTCCCAGAGTCTGGCTTCACATAGATTACAAAAACAGTTCACTTGCTTCAATCGTTCTTCTACCGCGAGCCTCACTTTGTCGATATACTCCCACTCCGCTATAGTTCGTGACTGGGAGTTAGGGGTGTACCATTCCCATAATTGGTGGAGGAATTTGGTGCTGACGATCTCCATCACTATTCGTGAGTGTCGTTAGAAAGTGTATCATGGTTTGTAAAAGTTTTACTGCAACACAGGTTGATGTATAGTTAGAAAAGTTTGATCATCAACGTTGTATTCGTAAGTCTAGTCAGAAACTTTATCATGTTGTACAAAAGTTTTATTGCAACACAGGTTGATGTATAGTTAGAAAGTTTGATCATCAACGTTTTATTTGTAAGTCTAGTCAGAAAGTGCATCATGGTTTGCAAAGTTAGTGTAGTCAAATAATTTTACTGTGACACCCGTTTGAGAAAGTAAAGTCTGATCATCGAAGTTGTATTCGTGAGTGTCGTTAGAAAGTGTATCATTGTTTGTAAAAGTTTTACTGCAACACAGGTTGATGTATAGTTAGAAAAGTTTGATCATGACGTTTTATGAAACACACATGTCATGAAATGTAAGCGTTAGTGTAGTCAAATAATTTACCGCGACGCACGTTTGTGAAAATAAAGTTTGATCATTGAAGTTATATGACTGACCGAACGCATCACAGCACTAGAAAGTTTTAGAAGGTTTTATTTACTGCACAGTGTAGATTGTCTTGTAACTTACTTTCACAGTGTTAGAAAGTTTTATTGGAGACAGTTGCCAAATGTTTCCCTATTAGAAATTCAAACTTCATGACTGTTAGATTAGCTTCATCAGGTTTAGTAAAAGCAGTTTTCTACTGCAGTAAGACTGCGAGTTTAGAATGTTATATGAAAACAGTGTTCATCACAGCGCTAGAAAGTTTTACTGTGCTGTGTAGATTGTTTCACACAAGGTCTTATAGTCAGAGTTGAATGTTTTATAAAACCAGATGTTGTCACACACGTTGAGTGTATGAGAGCTAGTTCCATGACATTGAATCGCATGGATTGTAAAGTTCATAATCCAAGGCTAGGCTCCTGTACGGTTGGATTTAGGGTTTTATATTACATGCGTTAACCGTTCGTGTAGAATATGTGAAGCAGATGTTCGCTTAAATGCAAATGTTGAAATAAGTTTGTAAGAAATCTTTGACAGGTTGTTGTGAAACGTAGCGAACGTTGAAGAAATGTTTCTGCAGTCACACTCGTTAGCGTGCCAGCTTTACTAAATGTATTCTATTCTCCAATGAGGATTGTTGTCTAATGAGAATCAAGTCTTCCACAGTGAGAATCATTCCATCGTTGAATCATACAAGTGATGGACGCACATTCTCTCTTTGGGATATCATTTTCAAAGTGAATGGGCTATATTATGGTCAGCACAAGGATAACAAAATAGCCTGTCTCTCGATATACACTGAATCCATCCTATATATTCCAAAGCCACCCAACGTAGATGACATTATTGACTTCCTTAACGGGGGTGGTACGAAGCGCAAGTCGGAGAAGAATGCTACCTCCAAACGCAAGTCAAGGAAAGAGAATTGCTAATCCTTTCCTAACTCTACCCTATGACAATTCGCTTATGTGCTTTGAGTGTCGTAGACGTGGTCTTATTAGATACATTTTACTTCTTCGTTGCCATCATATCATTTGCGTATTTTGTCGTGAAAAGCATCGATGTAATTCTTCATTTTGCAATATGTTATAGAACGCTTCCTTAGATGTGTAAATTTCCGTTTTAGACTTCTATCATCATTTTTATGGATTGTGAGGGTGAACCTGTACAGGAGCTCAGTGCTATTGCTATGAACAATTGGACATATCAGATTGTTAGTGTCTATCATCAACATGCCAACTGTGATCCCAATGTTGATCAATGGGCGAGAAAACACATTCATGGACTTAATCTGAAATATTTGCAAGACTATGGCTTTTCTTGTGAGAGTGCTCTTCTTATTGACTTTAAACGATGGTTAGCTGCTTTCAATGTTATACGCATCTTTTGTAATAATCCTGGTAAGGAGAGGAAAGTATTTCCCAATCTAATCATTGATGATATTTTGCTCCCGCCTTGGGATAGTAGAGTGAATCAACATTATCATGAAGTCACGAAACGTTTTAAGGATTTATGTGTTCCTATTTTGTCTGTTCGTTGTAGTAGCTACGTTCATAACCAATGCTTCTTTCCTCCTTACCTCAACACTGCCAAAGTCCTGTATGGTTATCATTGCTCGCTGTATGATAGTTACCAGCTGTATCTATTTTATCTCTTTCAAACCATTGATTTATAATGCATGCTTGTTATAGTGATTCAATAAATGTTACTATGAGAAGAGTTGTTGTTTTCATGCAATGAATGGGTTAGATAAAGGGCGATCATGTCTTTCTCAAACGACTGTGGAACATTGATTTCCATGATGAAGATTTAAACAGTTAGATTCGATGACAAATAAGATTTATTAGTTTGCAAGTTAGACTAAGCGTTCTATTATTTGTAAATGAAAGATATAGTTTCAACAGTGTGTACGTTAGAAATAAAGTTTTATCTGTTTGTAAAATGAGATTGTAGGATTTACTAGTTTGCAAGTTAGACTAAGCGTTCTACTATTTGTAAATGAAAGATATAGTTTCAATAGTTTACAGATTACAAAATAAAGTTTCAATAGTGTTTATGTTAAAAATAAAGTTTAAGCTGTTTGTGTGTTAGAAATAGAATAAAGTTTCAACAGTTTGTTGATTAAAAATAAAGTTTCAACAGTATGTACGTTAGAAATAAAGTTTTATCTCTTTGTAAATGAGATTGTAGGATTTACTAGTTTACAAGTTAAGAATAAAGTTTTATCTGCTTGTATGTCAGAAATGAAATAAAGTTTCACCAGTTTAAAAGTTAAGAATAAAGTTTCAATAGTGTGTATGTTAAGAATAAAGTTCTGTCTGTTTATATGTTAGAAATAAAATGAAGTTTCGCCAGTTTACAAGTTAAGAATAAATTTTATCTCCTTGTATGTTAGAAATAAAACAAAGTTTCAACCGTTAACAAGTTAAAAATAAAGTTTCAGATGAAAATAAAGTTTCAATAGTGTATATGATGGAAATAAAGTTTAAGCGCTTTGTGCGTTAGAAATAAAGTTTCAGCCGTTTACAAGTTAAGAATAAAGTTTCAACAGTGTGTACGTTAAGAATAAAGTTCTATCTGTTTATATGTTAGAAATAAGAATGAAGGTTCACCAGTTTACAAGTTAAGAATAAAGTTTTATCTGCTTGTATGTCAGAAATGAAACAAAGTTTCACCAGTTTACAAGTTAAAAAATAAAGTTTCAATTGTGTGTACGTTAGAAATAAAGTTTCAATAGCGTGTATGTTAAGAATAAAGTTTTATCTGTTTGTATGTTAGAAATAAAATGAAAGTTCATCAGTTTACAAGCTAATAATAAAGTTTTATCTGTTTGTATGTTAGAAATAAAACAAAGTTTCAACCGTTAACAAGTTAAAAATAAAGTTTCAGATGAAAATAAAGTTTCAATAGTTTATATGATGGAAATAAAGTTTAAGCGCTTTGTGCGTTAGAAATAAAGTTTCAGCCGTTTACAAGTTAAAAATAAAGTTTCAACAGTGTGTACGTTAAGAATAAAGTTCTATCTGTTTATATGTTAGAAATAAGAATGAAGGTTCACCAGTTTACAAGTTAAGAATAAAGTTTCAATAGTGTGTATGTTAAGAATAAAGTTTTATCTATTTGTAGGTTAGAATTAAAACAAAGTTTCAACCGTTTACAAGTTAAAAATAAAGTTTCAATAGTTAACACGTTAAAAATAAAGTTTCAATAGTGTATATGGTAAGAATAAAGTTCTATCCGTTTGTATGTTAGAAATAAAAATGAAGGTTCACCAGTTTACAAGTTAAGAATAAAGTTTTATCTGCTTGCATGTCAGAAATGAAATAAAGTTTCACCAGTTTAAAAGTTAAGAATAAAGTTTCAATAGTATGTATGATGGAAATAAAGTTTAAGCGCTTTGCGCGTTAGAAATAAAGTTTCACCAGTTTACAAGTTAGAAAATAAAGTTTCAATAGTGTGTACGTTGGAAATAAAGTTTCAATAGTGTGTATGTTAAGAATTAAGTTTTATCTGTTTGTATGCTTGAAATAAAACAAAGTTTCAACCGTTAACAAGTTAAAAATAAAGTTTCAGATTAAAATAAAGTTTCAATAGTGTGTATGATGGAAATAAAGTTTAAGCGCTTTGCGCGTTAGAAATAAAGTTTCAGCCGTTTACAAGTTAAGAATAAATTTTTATCTGCTTGTATGTTAGAATTAAAACAAAGTTTCACCAGTTTACAAGTTAAAAAATAAAGTTTCAATTGTGTGTACGTTAGAAATAAAGTTTCAATAGCGTGTATGTTAAGAATAAAGTTTTATCTGTTTGTATGTTAGAAATAAAATGAAGGTTCATCAGTTTACAAGTTAATAATAAAGTTTTATCTGTTTGTATGTTAGAAATAAAACAAAGTTTCAACCGTTAACAAGTTAAAAATAAAGTTTCAATAGTTTTCAAGTTAAAATTAATGTTTCAATAGTGCGTATGTTAAGAATAAAATTTTATCTATTTGTATGTTGGAAATAAAATGAAGCTTCGCCAGTTTACAAGTTAAGAATAAATTTTTATCTGCTTGCATGTTAGAATTAAAACAAAGTTTCACCAGTTTACAAGTTAAAAAATAAAGTTTCAATAGTGTGCACGTTAGAAATAAAGTTTCAACCGTTTACAAGTTAAAAATAAAGTTTCAACAGTGTCTACGTTAGAAATAAAGTTTTATCTGTTTGTAAAGTACGATCGTAGGATTTACTAGTTTGCAAGTTAGACTCAGCATTCTACTAGTTGTAATTGAAAATATCGTTTCAACAGTTTACAGATTAAAATAAAGTTTCAATAGTGTGTATGATGGAAATAAAGTTTAGGCGCTTTGTGCGTTAGAAATAAAGTTTCAGCCGTTTACAAGTTAAAAATAAAGTTTCAACAGTGTGCACGTTAGAAATAAAGTTTCAACAGTTTACAAGTTGAAAAATAAAGTTTCAACAGTGTGTACGTTAGAAATAAATGAAAGAAAAGAACTTCATCGTATGAGTATTCAAAGCATGTTTTGTAAATCAAATGTTATGTAATCAAAATGTAATCAAACGCGTTTGTCAAGTTCATTTGATTCTATCATGTCAGGACTATACACATTTGATTTACAAAACATGCTTTGAATACTCATACGATGAAGTTCTTTTCTTTCATTTATTTCTAACGTACACACTGTTGAAACTTTATTTTTCAACTTGTAAACTGTTGAAACTTTATTTTGTTTCTAACATATAAACAGCTAAAACTTTATTTCTAACGTACACACTGTTGAAACTTTATTTTTAACTTGTAAACGGCTGAAACTTTATTTCTAACACGATTCTATCATGTCAGGTCTATACACATTTGATTTACAAAACATGCTTTGAATACTCATACGATGAAGTTCTTTTCTTTCATTTATTTCTAACGTACACACTGTTGAAACTTTATTTTTCAACTTGTAAACTGTTGAAACTTTATTTTGTTTCTAACATATAAACAGCTAAAACTTTATTTCTAACGTACACACTGTTGAAACTTTATTTTTAACTTGTAAACGGCTGAAACTTTATTTCTAACACGATTCTATCATGTCAGGACTATACACATTTGATTTACAAAACATGCTTTGAATACTCATACGATGAAGTTCTTACTTTCATTTATTTCTAACGTACACACTGTTGAAACTTTATTTTTCAACTTGTAAACTGTTGAAACTTTATTTCTAACGTGCACACTGTTGAAACTTTATTTTTAACTTGTAAACGGCTGAAACTTTATTTCTAACGCACAAAGCGCCTAAACTTTATTTCCATCATACACACTATTGAAACTTTATTTTAATCTGTGAACTGTTGAAACGATATTTTCAATTACAACTAGTAGAATGCTGAGTCTAACTTGCAAACTAGTAAATCCTACGATCGTACTTTACAAACAGATAAAACTTTATTTCTAACGTAGACACTGTTGAAACTTTATTTTTAACTTGTAAACGGTTGAAACTTTATTTCTAACGTGCACACTATTGAAACTTTATTTTTTAACTTGTAAACTGGTGAAACTTTGTTTTAATTCTAACATGCAAGCAGATAAAAATTTATTCTTAACTTGTAAACTGGCGAAGCTTCATTTTATTTCCAACATACAAATAGATAAAACTTTATTCTTAACATACACGCTATTGAAACTTTATTTCTAACGTACACACAATTGAAACTTTATTTTTTAACTTGTAAACGGCTGAAACTTTATTTCTAACGCGCAAAGCGCTTAAACTTTATTTCCATCATACACACTATTGAAACTTTATTTTAATCTGAAACTTTATTTTTAACTTGTTAACGGTTGAAACTTTGTTTTATTTCAAGCATACAAACAGATAAAACTTAATTCTTAACATACACACTATTGAAACTTTATTTCCAACGTACACACTATTGAAACTTTATTTTTTAACTTGTAAACTGGTGAAACTTTATTTCTAACGCGCAAAGCGCTTAAACTTTATTTCCATCATACATACTATTGAAACTTTATTCTTAACTTTTAAACTGGTGAAACTTTATTTCATTTCTGACATGCAAGCAGATAAAACTTTATTCTTAACTTGTAAACTGGTGAACCTTCATTTTCATTTCGAACATACAAACGGATAGAACTTTATTCTTAACATATACACTATTGAAACTTTATTTTTAACGTGTTAACTATTGAAACTTTATTTTTAACTTGTAAACGGTTGAAACTTTGTTTTAATTCTAACCTACAAATAGATAAAACTTTATTCTTAACATACACACTATTGAAACTTTATTCTTAACTTTTAAACTGGTGAAACTTTATTTCATTTCTGACATACAAGCAGATAAAACTTTATTCTTAACTTGTAAACTGGTGAACCTTCATTCTTATTTCTAACATATAAACAGATAGAACGTTATTCTTAACGTACACACTGTTGAAACTTTATTTTTAACTTGTAAACGGCTGAAACTTTATTTCTAACGCACAAAGCGCTTAAACTTTATTTCCATCATATACACTATTGAAACTTTATTTTCATCTGAAACTTTATTTTTAACTTGTTAACGGTTGAAACTTTGTTTTATTTCTAACATACAAACAGATAAAACTTTATTATTAGCTTGTAAACTGATGAACTTTCATTTTATTTCTAACATACAAACAGATAAAACTTTATTCTTAACATACACGCTATTGAAACTTTATTTCTAACGTACACACTATTGAAACTTTATTTTTTAACTTGTAAACTGGTGAAACTTTGTTTCATTTCTGACATACAAGCAGATAAAACTTTATTCTTAACTTGTAAACTGGTGAACCTTCATTCTTATTTCTAACATATAAACAGATAGAACGTTATTCTTAACGTACACACTGTTGAAACTTTATTCTTAACTTGTAAACGGCTGAAACTTTATTTCTAACGCACAAAGAGCTTAAACTTTATTTCCATCATATACACTATTGAAACTTTATTTTCATCTGAAACTTTATTTTTAACTTGTTAACGGTTGAAACTTTGTTTTATTTCTAACATACAAGGAGATAAAATTTATTCTTAACTTGTAAACTGGCGAAACTTCATTTTATTTCTAACATATAAACAGACAGAACTTTATTCTTAACATACACACTATTGAAACTTTATTCTTAACTTTTAAACTGGTGAAACTTTATTTCATTTCTGACATACAAGCAGATAAAACTTTATTCTTAACTTGTAAACTAGTAAATCCTACAATCTCATTTACAAAGAGATAAAACTTTATTTCTAACGTACATACTGTTGAAACTTTATTTTTAATCAACAAACTGTTGAAACTTTATTCTATTTCTAACACACAAACAGCTTAAACTTTATTTTTAACATAAACACTATTGAAACTTTATTTTGTAATCTGTAAACTATTGAAACTATATCTTTCATTTACAAATAGTAGAACGCTTAGTCTAACTTGCAAACTAGTAAATCCTACAATCTCATTTTACAAACAGATAAAACTTTATTTCTAACGTACACACTGTTGAAACTATATCTTTCATTTACAAATAATAGAACGCTTAGTCTAACTTGCAAACTAATAAATCTTATTTGTCATCGAATCTAACTGTTTAAATCTTCATCATGGAAATCAATGTTCCACAGTCGTTTGAGAAAGACATGATCGCCCTTTATCTAACCCATTCATTGCATGAAAACAACAACTCTTCTCATAGTAACATTTATTGAATCACTATAACAAGCATGCATTATAAATCAATGGTTTGAAAGAGATAAAATAGATACAGCTGGTAACTATCATACAGCGAGCAATGATAACCATACAGGACTTTGGCAGTGTTGAGGTAAGGAGGAAAGAAGCATTGGTTATGAACGTAGCTACTACAACGAACAGACAAAATAGGAACACATAAATCCTTAAAACGTTTCGTGACTTCATGATAATGTTGATTCACTCTACTATCCCAAGGCGGGAGCAAAATATCATCAATGATTAGATTGGGAAATACTTTCCTCTCCTTACCAGGATTATTACAAAAGATGCGTATAACATTGAAAGCAGCTAACCATCGTTTAAAGTCAATAAGAAGAGCACTCTCACAAGAAAAGCCATAGTCTTGCAAATATTTCAGATTAAGTCCATGAATGTGTTTTCTCGCCCATTGATCAACATTGGGATCACAGTTGGCATGTTGATGATAGACACTAACAATCTGATATGTCCAATTGTTCATAGCAATAGCACTGAGCTCCTGTACAGGTTCACCCTCACAATCCATAAAAATGATGATAGAAGTCTAAAACGGAAATTTACACATCTAAGGAAGCGTTCTATAACATATTGCAAAATGAAGAATTACATCGATGCTTTTCACGACAAAATACGCAAATGATATGATGGCAACGAAGAAGTAAAATGTATCTAATAAGACCACGTCTACGACACTCAAAGCACATAAGCGAATTGTCATAGGGTAGAGTTAGGAAAGGATTAGCAATTCTCTTTCCTTGACTTGCGTTTGGAGGTAGCATTCTTCTCCGACTTGCGCTTCGTACCACCCCCGTTAAGGAAGTCAATAATGTCATCTACGTTGGGTGGCTTTGGAATATATAGGATGGATTCAGTGTATATCGAGAGACAGGCTATTTTGTTATCCTTGTGCTGACCATAATATAGCCCATTCACTTTGAAAATGATATCCCAAAGAGAGAATGTGCGTCCATCACTTGTATGATTCAACGATGGAATGATTCTCACTGTGGAAGACTTGATTCTCATTAGACAACAATCCTCATTGGAGAATAGAATACATTTAGTAAAGCTGGCACGCTAACGAGTGTGACTGCAGAAACATTTCTTCAACGTTCGCTACGTTTCACAACAACCTGTCAAAGATTTCTTACAAACTTATTTCAACATTTGCATTTAAGCGAACATCTGCTTCACATATTCTACACGAACGGTTAACGCATGTAATATAAAACCCTAAATCCAACCGTACAGGAGCCTAGCCTTGGATTATGAACTTTACAATCCATGCGATTCAATGTCATGGAACTAGCTCTCATACACTCAACGTGTGTGACAACATCTGGTTTTATAAAACATTCAACTCTGACTATAAGACCTTGTGTGAAACAATCTACACAGCACAGTAAAACTTTCTAGCGCTGTGATGAACACTGTTTTCATATAACATTCTAAACTCGCAGTCTTACTGCAGTAGAAAACTGCTTTTACTAAACCTGATGAAGCTAATCTAACAGTCATGAAGTTTGAATTTCTAATAGGGAAACATTTGGCAACTGTCTCCAATAAAACTTTCTAACACTGTGAAAGTAAGTTACAAGACAATCTACACTGTGCAGTAAATAAAACCTTCTAAAACTTTCTAGTGCTGTGATGAGTTCGGTCAGTCATATAACTTCAATGATCAAACTTTATTTTCACAAACGTGCGTCGCGGTAAATTATTTGACTACACTAACGCTTACATTTCATGACATGTGTGTTTCATAAAACGTCATGATCAAACTTTTCTAACTATACATCAACCTGTGTTGCAGTAAAACTTTTACAAACAATGATACACTTTCTAACGACACTCACGAATACAACTTCGATGATCAGACTTTACTTTCTCAAACGGGTGTCACAGTAAAATTATTTGACTACACTAACTTTGCAAACCATGATGCACTTTCTGACTAGACTTACAAATAAAACGTTGATGATCAAACTTTCTAACTATACATCAACCTGTGTTGCAATAAAACTTTTGTACAACATGATAAAGTTTCTGACTAGACTTACGAATACAACGTTGATGATCAAACTTTTCTAACTATACATCAACCTGTGTTGCAGTAAAACTTTTACAAACCATGATACACTTTCTAACGACACTCACGAATAGTGATGGAGATCGTCAGCACCAAATTCCTCCACCAATTATGGGAATGGTACACCCCTAACTCCCAGTCACGAACTATAGCGGAGTGGGAGTATATCGACAAAGTGAGGCTCGCGGTAGAAGAACGATTGAAGCAAGTGAACTGTTTTTGTAATCTATGTGAAGCCAGACTCTGGGACGATATTGACGATGAAGACCTTTTGAAATACATGCCATAATAAATTTTTATTTTCATATTATCTTTGCTTTCATACTGACTTACTTGAATGGGGCTTCAGTGGATGATTTAACCATGTATACTTTTTCATTTGGAAATTGTAGCACGCTTAGTCTAACTTGTAAATCTTATGACACTTCATATGGCTGATGATGGTAGATGAAATAGTGTTAAATAAAATTTAGATAGCTTACATGATACAGGGATAGCAATCGACTGCGATCCATGTGTAAAGAGCTTGTTAGACTACGGAAGAGAGAAGTGTGTTATGTTGCGTGTGGCGCGTGAGTGTCCTCCCATTTCATTCCATTCATCAATTCATCTCATTGATAGAGACAGGTAGAACTCATGGTTCTCATAATGTATGCAATGGATAGTTTTAGGCAACCTTCGACAGTTGGCTAAATGTCGCCCTGGCGCGAATGCATACTACGTTGAGACAGAGGCAATCACTTGCAAACATGACGCAGAGAGGTTTAACAAGATTGACCATTGCCGAATGTCCCTTGCGGTATACATAGCTACGGGTTTCACCGCCGCCCTTTACAGGAACGCCCGTCGAAAGGAAGTATTACACCGAACTTCATTTGCAACGTTCAAGTTGACTGATAGCAGATTCAACTTAATGATAGTATTCGCCAGTCCGAAGACTGCCCAGGGCAAACCGCGTGGAGGTTCTATCATGTCTTGCCCCATGGTGGCCCTTAAGAGAGCCGGTGGTTCGTTCTCGGGAGTAACGTCATCTTACACCCTACCAATTCTACTGAGAGAGTCTTTGACTCTCTCTTTGGTAGCACTGTCGACTTCCACACTAACTGGTACATGGCTGAAAAGTGGAATGTAGCGCCATTCCGTTGGATTGACAGCAGTTGCTGTCATCGGATTGCCAATCCGAGCAAGATTATTAAAAACTCTGTCTTGCTCCTCTATTCTAGCAAATTCATTAAATAAATTTCGCGGTCTTAACTGCGGTCCGCGAGGAGAGTTGACTGCAGCGTTCGGCGTCTCCATGATTGAAATGAAATGAAATGAGAGGCAGTGGTTTATATACCCCTCTAATGCGACGCAACGTTCAAGTTGACTGATAGCAGATTCAACTTAATGATAGTATTCGCCAGTCCGAAGACTGCCCAGGGCAAAGCGCGTGGAGGCTCTATCATGTCTTGCCCCATAGTGGTCGATTATACGGTAGTGTGTTAGTAGATTTCAATCACTGAAAAAGGAAGATGAGAATCATTTCATTTGTCTCATCAACGTTTATCATGGGAGCAATCATTGAAGGGGCATCTAATGAATTACATTTCACTCTACTCCATATCATAAAGACTAACCTTTGTCGAATGGCTGAAGTACTCTGACCTGGCGAGAGAAAACGTCACGTTGAGTATGAAGTCGAATGCCCAACATGAGCAACGGCTCAGAGGTTTCGGTCTAACAAACGACGAACAACCCGTGCAACACAATCCCTCTACGGCAGTACCCGCCGTCCCGAAGGAACGCTCGAGCAAAGGAGGTATTACAGCGATGATGTGCTTTATGAGCAGAAGTGAATCTCTTGATAGCAAGAGACTATTCAACTAGATAGCAAGTCAAAACAACCTGATAGCAGGACAAATGTATAGTCAGTAATTTACACTTAGTGAGGAATGATAGATTTGAGTGTAGTGAGTGGCACTCGATCCCGTCGACAGCCCGAAGGCCTTGTACTGATCACTAGGGAAGTGAGAGATCTTCCCCGATACCCGCTATTTACAGCTGAAGACATCATTGTCACTGCCCCGAAGTGGTAACAGCAACGCCGAGTCAAAGGTAGTGAACAGTAGCTGGGATCTAACCCCTCAAAGCTGCCTTAGTCTTAGTTAAATTTGAAATCTGATAGCAGATTTGAACTCAGCATACTTGAAAACCTTGAGGAAACATCCCAAGTTATTGCTTTGATCAGCTTGATAGCAAGCCGTAGAGAGCTTGATTCACCAGCGTTTTGCAATGGAGATGTTTAGAGGCCACCCATGACAAGATAGCTAAGACTCAACCGATTGGCGTTCAAAGTGCTACGTTGAGAGCTGTGTCAAATGCCCAACATGAGACATGAGTTGTCCCAGCGGTTACGGTCTCAAATATGACACATTCCCTTGCCACACTTATCACTACGGCATCGTCCGCCGTCCCGAAGGAACACCCTGTCAGTGGAATATTACAGCAAAACTCTCCGTGTCTTGCTCGCTTTCAGTGAAAAGCCGCTTATACCATGAGAAGACTGGCTCAGACATCATTAAAAATGCTTTCATTGACTTCAGCAGGGTCGAAAACCCCAGAAAACCTCCAAAACTAGTGAATTTAAAATTTTCAACTTTTTAGCACTACTTATGAAACTTTATAAGTAGTCTATCACTTAGGGCAGGTCAATAGCGACCGAACCTTTTTTGAATCAAGTCAAACGGACTTGTAGAAGCAAAGTTACAAGCCTTTAAAGTTTTGGAGTCTTTTATGGCCTGGAGACGAAGGCCATCTCCTGGCAAACCTCTAAGTCTGACGCCTTAGCTGATATCAGCAATGAAATTTTCTAAGTCGGTCTCTTACAGAAACTCGGGATTTGGAATGTCCGAAGCTATCATCGGAGCTCAGAGAGACGACCTACCTCTGACAATCGTTCTCCTCTAAATGACAAGTCTCTCTCGGTTCCCAGCTTATATAGTGTGTGGCGATCAGCTGATGACGTAATACTCATCATCCAAACACTAAAAAACCCGTCTATCTCCGGTTCTAGTGCTCCGATTGAGCTGGAAATACACCATTTCCATGTAGAATTTGACGCTGAATCCGAATCTGGCCTCCGTTTTCCCATCCGATGCTTCGTTTTGGCTCTACAGTAGGCAGCCATCGCAAAAATTCTAACCGTCGTTTTTCGCCAATGTCCCAAAATCTTAAATGGCGTCTCACATCTAAGCGAAGACAGATAGGAACAAGCCGATTCTTTCACTGAATTTGTCTCACTCTTAGCTTTCAAACGAGCTATCGCACGACAAAATCCGTCCACTGGAAGCCAAAATCGAAGCAAGCTGTCCAGAGGGGGGGACGTCAGCGAAAATTTTTTCTCTCCGATTGACTTGAAACTCACCATACCGATGCAGAATTTCACGCCGAATCCGAATCTGGCCTCCGTTTTCTCATCCGATGCTTCGTTTGGGCGCTACACACCAAAACGTCCCAAATTCTAACTCTGTCGTTTTTTCGAAAAATGTTGAAATTTTTTTCTCTCCGATTGACTTGAAACTCACCATACAGATAGAGAATTTCACGCTGATTCCAAATCTGAAATCCGTTTTCCCATCCGATGGTTCGTTTTGAAGCTACAGCCCAAAACGTCCCAAATTCTAACTCTGTCATTATTCGCCAATGTCCCAAAATCTTAAATGGCGTCTCACATCTAAACGAAGACAGATAGGAACAAGCCGATTCTTTCACTGAATTTGTCTCACTCTTAGCTTTCAAACGAGCTATCGCACGACAAAATCCGTCCACTGGAAGCCAAAATCGAAGCAAGCTGTCCAGAGGAGGGGGACGTCAGTGAAATTTCAAAATTTGATGAAAAATGTTTTGGTGACGGTCCCAGGTCGAAATTCCACACTTTGGAAAATTTTCAAAATTTTACCCATACAAAGTCACTCTGACACTTAGGATTTTTTCAGGTGAGCGAGCTCCGACCTAAAATCTTGTAACCGCTCTAACTTTTGAACGAAGACAGATAGGAACAAGCCGATTCTTTCACTGAATTTGTCTCACTCTTAGCTTTCAAACGAGCTATTGCACGACAAAATCCGTCCACTGGAAGCCAAAATCGAAGCAAGCTGTCCAGAGGGGGGGAGGTCAGTGAAATTTGATGAAAAATGTTTTGGTGACGGTCCCAGGTCGAAATTCCACACTTTGGAAAATTTTCAAAATTTTACCCATACAAAGTCACTCTGACACTTAGGATTTTTTCAGGTGAGCGAGCTCCGACCTAAAATCTTGTAACCGCTCTAACTTTTGAACGAAGACAGATAGGAACAAGCCGATTCTTTCACTGAATTTGTCTCACTCTTAGCTTTCAAACGAGCTATCGCACGACAAAATCCGTCCACTGGAAGCCAAAATCGAAGCAGGCTGTCCAGAGGGGGGGGACGGCAGCCGAAAATTTTTTCTCTCCGATTGACTTGAAACTCACCATAGCGATGCAGAATTTCACGCTGAATCCGAATCTGACCTCCGTTTTCTCATCCGATGCTTCTTTTTGACGCTACACACCAAAACGTCCCAAATTCTAACTCTGTCGTTTTTCGAAAAATGTTGAAAATTTTTTCTCACCGATTGCCTTGAAACTCACCATACCGATGCAGAATTTCACGCTGAATACGAATCCGACCTCCGTTTTCTCATCCAACCACTCCTTCCACTCGAAACAACCCATTTTACAACCCAACATTCAGCAGATTGCACGAAAAACATCACACACTATAGCCTCAAGACTAATCCTGGCGGTCGCCCAAGTCCACCACGACACTCTATCGTTCCAGAGGGGGGGGACGTCAGCGAACAGTTTGTGAACCCACCTGGTCGGCACACCACGACAGACTACAACCTCTGTCGTTCCAGAGGGGGGGGGACTCAGACCCGAAGCACCACGGCGGCCGACCACGACACTCTGCCGTTCCAGAGGGGGGGGACGTCAGCGATGGCGGCCATCTTGCGCTATCTGGTGTTTGTCACTTCCTTACTACTGGAATCAATTTATAATTCCCATTCCCATCCCATTCCCACGGAATTTCTGTGGGAATTCCCATTCCCACAGGACTTTTGACGTTGTTCCCATAAAATTCCCATAACCAAAAATTGGCTTCTTTGACAAATGTTACTGCATCAATATGATCATAGGACCATAGGTATAGGCCTATATTACAATATTTTTGACCAATCTAAATCAAGGTTTTGCAGCTCATGAATACATTTTTTAACCTATCATACCTTTTGTAAGATGCTTGGTTTTAAGCCGATATAGACTGATTACTAATAATGCAGAACTGTGTCTAAATTTTGTTAAAATGTTGTTGACAATGAATTTCAGACTATACGAGTGTGTGCATCTTTGCACTTCGATTTTCTGTTAGTGTACTGTATACATTGAATTTCTCTTGTTTAGATTTATCAAAATCATAGCCTTTTTCGTTGTAGCATCACAATTTTGTCTTCGATTCGTTTATGAACGTCATTGTTATTATATACCCATAGATTGAGAGTTTTATAGGAATAGGATAAGACTAAAAGAAATATCATTTAACTATATGCATATTAAATATAAGATACTCGTAATGACTTTGTCCATGCAGGCTAAACATATGGGCTATCTTTCGTACATTGTTACTAGTATCTAATCCAGTTATTATCTAAATTATATATGGCTATTATACATTATTGTAGGCTACATGTAGGTCCAAATTATCCTTGATAAGTCACATCCTGTCAATTACATTTAGGCACGATCATTCCATCTTATCTTTAATTATGAGTTTAATGAAAAGTCATTAGTTTTTAAAACAAAATGAAATTCTTACAAAGAACTGAGAACTTCATAACCTTTAGAATTATAACAAATAACTAACAAAATAATTTCCGAAATGGATTCATGAAACAATTAACAACTGGCAAACTTTGCAATAACAATGTGTGTCACACTATAAAATCTTTATGTACAGTAAACATCACTTCAAGCGTGATTCATAGAAATCCATCTGCTTCCAATTTTGCGACATATTTGTTGTAAATCATAGCACTCAATTTTTGAGATTTAAGCTTTTTTCTGAGCTTTGATAGTATTAGTCCGGTCTCGCTAAACAGACGCTCAATTGCTGCTGAAGAGACAGGAGTTGCCAATAAGACTTTTGCACACCTGGACAACATTTCCAACTGAGGATTCTTCTTCCAAAATTCAACTCCTGGGTTCTTTGATGGGCGACGCATAGATTCGAACACTACAAAACGATTTCTTCATCTAATTTTATGCGAAAAGAGTTAGTTGCTTTCGAACGTTTGCATGGAGGAGCGTATATAGTATCAAAAAGATCTGTCACTGCTGTTTCAGACTCTTGAAGAGAAGCTTCATCTGAAGCAATATCAGCAGTGAAATGCATGGAATCTAATAGTTGATAAATGTAGTTCATCACGTCTGTTTTAAAAGTATCAATGTCTTGTTTCCATTCATCAGTAAATTGGCTTACCTCCTTTCTTGTAGCTGAACCTTTGGGTAGGCTATTTACCATGCTTGCAGTCATCGAGCAGACATCAATACCAGATAAATAACAGGCAGCTTTTGAGAACGCCGAGCCACAATATGGCCACAAATTCGTTCTGATCTTTTCTCTGAGAAGACGTGCCGTTTCGCTAGATACAGCAGGCAGTTCTTTGTTTATCTCAATGCGGAATAAACTGACGTCCATTGTTAAATAGTTTCATGTACGATAAATGAGAAAGTTGGTCCATTAATTTCCACTCGATCAAAAAACCGTTTGACAATCTCCATGATATCCAATAATGCTTTCAGACTTGACAGAGGTGGTAAGGTATCAGCTACATGGTAATCCTCTTCAGAGAGAAAAACGGTGTAATTTTCAATTGCCGATTGTAATCTCAGATGGTGGAACCGCCATGGGCGGGTAGTGCATTTGTCCGGAATCGCCCGCTTAAGAGATCTGGCGTTTTGGTCACGGGTATTATAAAACGATTCAATAGTTGTCAGATTCGATAGGATATTTTCGAGTGATGATGGTGGCGATTTTTCGAATACATATTTAACGCAAGTTGACAGTGCATGTTCTGTGCATCCAACTCGGCCACCAAAGTTCAAAGTTGTAGGATAACGACCATCAAATGCCGCCACCATCTTCGGTTCATTGTCAGAGACGACGAAGAGGGGATTGCAAAACTTTTGAGCATCCAGCCCGGCCGCCTCCTCCGTTTTGAGGCAGTCCTCCAAAAATTTGAAAGTAAATTCCGCATCGTGGGACACATCATCTAAGTCGCATATTTTCAAGGGATAACGAAACCATCGCCAGTCTTTATCAACACCACAAATGACAATGGCACAATATGACAGTCGATGTTGATGCTTTCCTGACCAATAATCTATCATGCATGAAACTCCTGTCAGTGGATCATTTACAGAGCTACTGAAAAAATTTTCTAACTTTGAATGTGATATTTCTCCTTCTGTCGTAAGTCCCGAAGCAATATAGGTTCTTCCAATTTGAAAATCAAAAATGCGATTATTTCGATGAGTAAACTGTCGATGCGAAGTCTCCGCAAGATGATGCAATTTTTGCCATTGAGTTTAGAGAAACAGTAGGATGTTCACACACTAATTTTACTAAATGTTTCTGCCATTGTTCCTTTGATGATTTGGGTAGAGCTGGCTTGGAAGTTCCGACGCATTCAAATGATCGTTTGATGGTAAATGACGTAATAGATGATTTGGAACAATTGTTTGCAATATGACTCTTGATGGCACTCATGCCGATCTGATTCACCCATCGATCATTGATCTTTTTAAACCAAAGAAATAGGCTTTTGCAATTATCGCAACAAAGGAAGGGAGCTAATTTATCATTTTCAGGAGAACCAAATAAAACAGCTTTGATCTTGATATCAATTTCTTGGGATCGTATCATGGATTTTGATGATGAAATAAATGTCACTTCATTACTTGAAATTCGTCGTTTCAGCGTTACTTTGTCGATATCGGATAATTTATCTGTCATTTTCACGTCAACTTCTCTAACAGAGAATCCGTCTTCTACTGAGCTTAGGAAGCGATCCTTTCGATGATATTGTTGAATCATCATCATTGGCCAAAGGTGCGATATCCTATTGACAATTCATGCAAGCAGGCAGGCATCCGTGTGTGTACCGTGTGTACGTGCTTCAGCAGTCCCTATCCTGCTATTTGCGATATCCTATTGTTAGATCAGCATCATCAGTCACAAGTATGAACCTTGTATGAACACAAAGATTAAAAAAGAATAGATAGCCAGCTGCGCTGCACAGACGTTACCGAATTGTCAATGACAAAAAGAGTCAATTTAGGGAAGCTAAAATAATCAATAAAGATGTAGATTCTGCTCAGCCAGGTGCAGAGAAAACTTATAATAAGAGAAAGACAGCTTACATTCAATTCATACAAAACTTTGTCAGACAAAATCTCTTTGCATCTATTGGCTGCACGCACGCTAAGTGGGCAATTCTTTTACAGTGATGAAAAATTACATTGCTTTGTACATGTATGCCAATGTCGTTTTTTCATGTACTGTTTTCTGTAAATTAATATTAAAAAAAATAATTTCATTGTTATTTGGTAATGTCTGTTAAAAACGTAAAAAATGTGCTGCTTGGGGGTTTAAAAATAAAGGAAATTGCAAAAAATAAGTTTCTGCAGGTAAACGAATTAAATTTGCCCAGTCTGCGCGCGCTTTATTATTGTCTGACAAAGCTTGCTTTCTCTTAATATAAATTTTCTCTGGCCAGGTGTAGACATAATCTGTGTATGAACACAACCCCAGAAATAGTAGCGAGTAGTTTCTCTGATAGCGACCACGTGGCGCGACGGACAGTCACAAAAGTCATGCAATAATCTACTTTCCTACTTGATAACAATTAAATATTCCCCTAAATCTGCACACTATCATACTTGCATCGTATGTATACCCTCACCCGACTCTGTTGTTGCTCATGAGGAAGGAAGTTTTCTAACGAATATATGACCTACTTGTACAATTGACGAATATATTTAGAATTTTGTGATTTGATGTTTTAGAGGATTTCTATGGGAATTCCCATAACAAATATCGTAATTCCCATCCCATGGGAATTCCCATGGGATGGGAATTACGATGGGAATTCCCGGACCACGGCAAGCCTGGCATATGCTGTACAAGTTTTATTTAGCCGCTTCATTTTAACTGCATTAAACACCATGTTTGTACAATACTATTTCACGAAATGTATCTTTATTGAAAAGTTATAGACCATGACACATTTTGGTTTTCTATGACAACAATAAAGCCGCCGATTTGCTGACTAGCCCAACCGTAGAACACTATGGCGACTACATACATCAGCTTGTGTATGAACCGCATTACATGCTTGCGATTTGCATCAGCTAAATACGAATCAAAGAAATATCAGTCTGTGAATTTAAGCCACTCCTGTATTAACCCTCATCAGGTCAAGGCTTGTAGAACCCTTTGTTGGCCAAGTGTATACATTTTGTCAGCAACCTATTTTTTCAGAAGTCGAACATTAATTTCATCTCTTTATGGAGGAATGCTTATGTCAATAATAATTTACCACAAATACTGATATATAATGATTGAAAATATAGACTACACAGTAGGCATGACGCACAGTTTTCTGCGTAGACCTGCTATAAACAATTTTTTATAATTTTGACACTAGTGAAACTTGGTACTATCAATTTTGTCTGTAATTTGCTCTATTCTGTTCAATTCATACAAAAAAATTGTCTTTTCTGTCATTGAGGCTAGGATATGTTGATATAAAATTAAGCTAAATTACAAATATTATAACTGGCCCATATTTTTATGAGCTTTTTGTTTCAAAAAACAGTCTTTGATAAAAGAGACAAAAGTTAGGCCTACTTTATCTTGACGTCGTTGACGGGAACGAATTGTTATGTACACGTACATGCACAATTGCACACGCACCCGCAAAAGACACGGATGAACTGCATGTTGAGCATCATAGATAAGGTAGAGTGTCGACTCAAAAAAGTGTTTGTATACAGTGAAAATTTTTATATAAAAATATTCAGTTTTCTGCGGAGATTACGCTCATGTGGTCCAAAAAAAATTTGAGCAGTTTTTAAAACGCTAAATTTTTGCAAGTTTATGTACTACCTCGACATGAACCCCTTTAAAAGTATCGCATGAAACAAGTTGTATATCAAAAGGCAATAAAAAGTTGCAATCTAACAAGCAACTTAATTAAGTGGAAATTAAGCTGATGATCTAGGAAATTTCATGAACCACATTATAATGCAAGTCTTCAATGAAAAGTTAATAAGATCTTATTGTGTTTCTTAGCTGAGATGTCATGTTTTTAATTCAATTTTCAGCGGCATGATTTTATGATTCACAAGGCTGAATAGTAATGTGAACCCATTAACATCTTTTTAAGTTAATTACAATATTGTCTTTGAATATGACGTTTTGCTCTTTCAGTGGCAGTTTGTGATATGATCAAGCTTAAGAAAATAATCTTATTATAATAAAGGTGAGCTTTTAGTAATGAGAACCCATCTAATTGCTAATGTAGCAAACTATATTGCCTCTCCAAATCGACATGAGATGGAGGATTTATGGAATACTATTCTTTATTCTGTATTGCTATCATGATCAGTTAGACTCGTCTAAATTTCTCCAAAAGTGCGTTGCATATCTCACAGATGGTACTGGGTCTCGACTCTTGTTCATTTAATGAAATCGAAACTGTATACACATTGGGATTTAATAAATGCCCAGTTACTACTCTGCCTGATATACCTACTCTATGTTGAGCATCTTCAGAATTCAAGTCGGTTTGTAGATGAATTTAGATGATCAGTTAGTTGAGAGCTAAACAACATCGGATTTCATCTACCTTGCAATGACAATTGAGTCCTATCGAATTCGCGTGAATATGTCAGCATATGTTTCTCTGCTTAATTTAACGCCAGTCACTAGAAGCATGATTGGCTTGTAAACTTTCACTATCTCTCTTGAAAATTGCGCAAGCACTGCAGCAACTGCAAGCTCTATCATATTGTGATTGATATCTATTCACTACATTCACAACGAACTGAACTTTGTTGTAATCAAAATTATCAATGTCTTCCTTACTGCTACGTCAATAGTTGGACGTGAAAGATGAAACATTTCTCCACATAAATTGTTTCTGTTGCGCTTTGGTGCCTGCAGTGTTCAGAAGAGCAAAATAACTTTGTTGTCATCATAAAAGATGCTAAACGCTGAATGAGTAACTTACTCCCTCGTCGACTTCAGTTCAATAGGGTTTACATCGATTGACTATCGTGGTTCCTATCAATGTGATTCCCAGCCAAAATTAGCTACAGCACTCGAGGTAAAATAGCGATCTATGAAGATGTTCTGTCCAATAGGCATATATCAAGCGGATTCAACAGCATTAGGCCTACTTCATCATTAGCAAGAATATTGCAATAAGTTGATAGTATTATTATGGCATGCAGCGTGCTACCTATGGAGACTCTGCGAGCAGGAAATCCAGAACAATTTAGTACCGCATTACGCAGCTTCTTTCGGATATAGGAGCAGCTTGCGCATTTGGCCCTTGTATCACCACAAGACGTTTCTTTGACCGCAATTGACTCTTCTGGAAGAAGATGCGTTGATGATTTGCGTTGGAAGACTCCAGCAAGCTTCCACAAGGTGCGTCATTCGACGACGGACAAAGCTATGTACCCAAATCAGTGCTAACAGACAAATAAGCCCCATGAAGAGATCTAAAAATGATTAGCTGATTTGTCGCTGTTGACAAAATCGAACGCTTGGCCTAAATAAGTGCAGTCTGAAATCGTGAAATGTGATGTAGCAATGATTTCGGGATTGTGATATCTGGAAAGAACACTAAACAGTGCCCATTCTTCATATTTTTCAGCTTGTTGCTTCTATTAGCGTTAGCTGTACTTGCACCGAATTCTGAAAAACGGATATTGAAAATTTGCATACACTTAGCCTGAGGGCCTAAATGGTTAAGTCAAACTATAACCATGTCCAGGTGGTAGACCTAGATAGTAGATTAGGTAAAATGTATACTTGTACAGTGAATGAGCGCACCTATTGCCAATAATAGTGTTATGCGGAAGTTGGTTGGTAGCTCAGTGCCTATTTTTAGTTGATGGCTTATTTTATCTTGATCGATTTTTAGGAAAATAAGCAAGATCAACTAATGAGCTTTATCCCACAATTAGCGGTGAACACTTAAAAAGATAAAAAGTTAAAAGCAATGTGCAAAATATCACAGCTTGAAAGCTTTTATCTAGATGCATTATCAAAAGATTAGAAATATCATTCATTGCACGCTTTAAAATATAGATTTATAATAATAAATAAACTGAATTATTTATTCCATGAACCTTATGCTACTGAATGAGAATAGTTTGGCGCTGCGAAATAGATACCGAAAACGAACCATTACAGAAAAATAATATCTATTTGCTGACACGGATTGTTCATACAAATAACAAATTTGATCCACAATTTTAAAATCACCGAAATATCGCTGAAGTATCACTCAAATAAATCAGCATCTGCTTCACGACAGCGATTTATTCGTTCGAGTAAGTTCATTGTGAGGTGAAACATGTCAAGAAGTATGTCGGGCCATTTCCTTCTCAATTCTTTTCCAAGACCATCTAGGTTGGGAAAAACGATGCCAGGTGGTGCGTAAACTTTGCTCCGCAAGTAGGCCTAGACCCAAAACCAAAAGTCACATGTTGTTAAATCCGGGCTTCTAGGGGGTCATTCCAATGGTCCACGTCTTCCGATCCATCTTTATCATCCAAAATTTCGTGGGCATCAGTAGTGAAAACTGTGTCCTACTTGCGAGGGATAGGTACATGGATGGGTACATGTAAAATTTAGTGTTGTCAATAGGAACATGGATAGGCACATGTATAATTCAGTGTTATGAATAGGAACATGCATGACATCTGTTTTACTGGATAGGTACATGTGTTTTGGTACACTCGGTTGAGTACACTGTGTTTCGGAACGTCTATGATCGAACTTGTGTGACTTGGTTCTGTCCTATTTCAAAACATCTAATGAAAGACATTGAGCAGCTCATAACTGCTACAAATCAGACTCTA